>JXCR01121028.1:108426-175275 GCA_002079205.1 Phalaenopsis hybrid cultivar
CTTTTGAGAACCTAGCTATCAAGAAAGAAGTGACACTTCTTCAAACCAGTCACCATAATCAGGGAGGAAGCTATCGCAGAAAAGAAAACATTTGAGCAAGCAGACAAGAAACACAAGGACATTGTCACTTTCTTTCTTTAAAAAAACATAGATGTACAATATTCTCGTCTCGGTACTCACAACTGGGAGATCAAGAGATACAAACCACCCAAAGTGAATTATGAATTATTTTTTATACCCAAAAGCAACCAACAAAAAAATCATTAAAAAATGTACCAGTTCTTATAAACTCCGTAAAAGTACAAATCTTAAAACAGTTATGAGACATAGCAAACAAATATCAAACCAAGGCAATTACATACCTACAAATAAAAGATGAATAAATTATTCTCTTATGTTATCAAATGAAATTACTCCTAACTGAAGAATTTTTCGAATGACAAAACAACCGCTAAATAAAAAATTATGCGGACTATTTGACTTAAGACGATGTCAAAGCATGAAAAACTCCGTCTCCGTCACGTCCAACTTTCGTCCGACGTCGGCACAATTTTCCTTCAACATTGCCTCCAACTTGGCTATTCGTTCACTTGATTTCTGGTCAGCCGCCACCTCTCTGACCTCAAGGTTGACAATTTGTTCCCTAGCCTCTGACAAGTTTTTTTTCCAGCGTGGCTAGGTGATCCTTCAGAGTATCTTGTTCAGTGACATAGATCAGCTCTAGTGCAAGCAAAGTGCCTGCCTCTAATCCCTCAGGGCTCTGAACACCTTTAGTCGGAGTAAGCACCACTTCGGGATCCAGATGATGCCCCTCCGAGGTTTGACCGACAACCAACACGACCAACTTCGATAAGGGTTCAATACACCACCTAGTTCCAAGCCCTTCGCTTTCATATTCAGCAAGGAAGCCTCAGTCAGATAAAATAATGTCGCATTACCTTTGAGAAGCGGACCAACGTCCCATAGGTCCAAAATCTCACCCTCCTTAGAGCGACCCCCGAAGAAATATCATTATCTAAGGGATACTCTCCAAAGATAGCCAATAAAGCAGCTCGTTGATCAACAGACAAATCTGCACTTCGAACAAATACAAGATTTCATTCACAATCTTATTAGTTCAAAGGGCCCAAATATCAAGAGGCATGACGTACTCAGCGTTTGAACCGGGTTCAGTAAGGGTTATGGGGATAGCTCCTTGCCCTCTGAACAATTTGAAAAACAGACCCTCCATCGAGTTGTTCGGGTTTATGGAAATCTTTCCCAACGGGCAAATCTTAGAAGGCGGCATTGCCCTGTTGTCCGGATAGTCTTCTCCGCTGCGCGCATAGTCAGATCCAACACCCTCAAGGTCTCCGTAGGGAGATCCTAGGAAGTACCTCCCTTTGCAGCTTTTCAAGCCCCTGAATGCCTGATTTTCTTCCGTGCTTCCTTCTTTATGGATCTAACCTCTTTCCACCTTTGCTGAGGAAGTCTGAATTGAAGGCGTGATTTGAAAATCTTCACCCGTTCAACAATCTTTTTGTCCATTACAAAATGTTGAAGTTAAAGACCTCTAATATCACAACAAGAAATCACTCTTCTTCATAATGGGAATTTACGACCTCTCCGAAATAGCTTTTAGAAACCCCAAAGGTAGTAAACTCTTTATCGGATAGCATAACAACATTACAACGGACTCATGGGACATGCATATTCGGGATTGGGACATGCATGATACAACATTTATTCTTTGATAGAAATACCATCAGGGAAGTTCTAACACCTAATCCCGTCATCTTAAATCTTTTTCCAAACTTATCCAATTCTGCTCGAAAGAAAACCTGTTCTAGTCGTAAAACTGATCGGACAATATGCTTCCCTTATGATAGGCTGCTAGACCTTCAGGTCTCCTCATGCAGAACCAAATATTCATACATGATCGCCTTCTTGTAGGAGAGTTGAGGCCCCTGATGACAAAAATCAGATGGCACTCATCCATAAGCTTAAGAGATTATTCCCTGCAGTATTACTATTCTGGTGGCATCTTTTGATGAGGATCGGGACCATATTATTTCTAACTGTTTGTTAATGTGCAGGTAGTAGTGTCCAAGAGCCCCGTCTTGGCAATCCATGGGCATGTAGGAACAACATTCAGCAAAAGATAACACCAGAATAGGCATTCGTGATGGTGGAGTTTCAGTTTATTGAGCCATTCATAATCATCTTCCGGGGGAGGAAATAGGCCTTTGTAAGCCATCCCAGTGATAGTCCTTCCCGTGTGCATATTATTAAGCTCAATTTGATCTTCCTGGAGATCATGGTGGGTGCAGATTTGCAAGATTTTAGTGGTCATATCTGAACCAAAGTTAGCTTTGAGCATTGGTTGGTTCCACCTTCCATCAAGAAGCAGATTAGGGACCTGAGTCCCTTCCAAATCATGAACATTAGCTGGGCAAGGCCATTTGTTGATGGGAAGCTTAAAAATCCAAACATGTTTCATAACATCAATAGAATTCCCATTGCCAATCTTCCATCAAGTGATGGGGTGCAGGAACTGCATGCCTTCGGAAATGATATTCCAGGTAATGGAGGTGGTTCAGTTGTGGTGTTGAGACACCAAGCTGGTGGTGCCCTTTCCTTGCAAGCGTTTGTGAAGTAGTGAGTCCTGTAAGAAATTCCAAGCATTGCGGGCTTTCAATGGTCCTCTCCAATTATTTGAAGCATGAAATACGAGGCCACCCAAAAACGTCATTTTACGAAGCCTGTCCCAGGCGATGTAATGCTCGGCATGCTGATTAGGATTCTTCCTGTCGGCAACTTCTTTCCAGCTCATTCAAACCGCTGCTAGGTACTTCAGTATGAGTAATGAGGCACATAAACATAGGGAACAGGGAAAAATTAATAAGTATGGCTCGGCCTGCCAAAGATAGTTGTCTCGTTCCCTAAGCGCTAACTTTCGAAGCAGCTTTATGTAAAATACTAGAAAAATCAGCCTTAAGTTTCTGCAAAACAAGCTTGATGCCCAAGTATTCGAGTTCCTCAACTTGTTTGAACTTCGAAACTTTCGAAATCGTTTTTTCCAATTTGGGGTAGCCCGGCTGAAATGTACAACAGATTTTGCAAAGTTAACCTTCTACCCGGTTAAATTGTTTTATTCTTGCATGATTCTCGTGAGGAAATTTTCTCAAACCGAGTTGTAAAGAATGACGAGAAATAATTATCTCCATAGACTACAAAATGGAGAATTTTCATTCTTTTTTTCTTTTCGCAGTTGGTTGTTAAAGAGACAAGATAATTGAGAAACTAAATGCATATTCAAAATGGTTTTATGCCCTAACAAAGCTTTTTCAAGGATGCTTCATAAAGAGTCTTATGGGCTTCAGAAGCCTATATTCGAAGATCAAGTTATTCTTGGGTTGAGCCCACATGCCGAAGTGGTTGAACTGAGCCGACCGACCGTAGTGGTCGAACTGAGCCCACCTTATGTAGTGGTCAAACTGAGCCCACTCATCGAAGTGGTCGAACCTACCCGAACCATTAGGGAAGACTATCATTCCACATAAGGATATGTGTCAATCCTCACTTCTAACACCGTCAGACACCCGCATCTCAATCTTTTCACCAATACATCGTAAACAGACGCCTTACCGTACTGAATGTAAATTGGCATCTTTTATCTCATGTATAATGGGGACTCCTTTTTTAGGACCTCAAAAAAGGGTTTTACTCTCTCTCTCTCTCTCTCTCCCTCTCCCTCACACGAGAAAAGCAGAGATCCTTCCCTCACCTTCCTTTCCACCTTCCTCTTGAAGAGAGGGTCTGTACAGGGTTTATAAACTCATGAACAACATGTAACCCTATGTCCTAAAAAAGGTTCAATAGACATTTTTTTATATGATCATTAATCACCTTAACCTGTGTGTAGAAGAATAAAAGATCTACTCAAAGCATTTGTTGGTTTGTTATTTATTTCCAACTAGTTTTTAAAGGTAAGCGAATATTTCTATAAAATCTTATCCCATTTTTTTGGGAACTCAAAAACGTAAGAACCTGATAATTAGAACTTGATAATCTGCATATAGTATCAATACTTTGGGTAACGGATAATGCAGCTAATATTCAGGAGCTTACAAAATTTCATGTCATTCTCTATCACATTTTAAATATTTTTATTAGGTCTATTCAAATTCTCATTAAAATATGCATTGAAATGCACTTGCTAACTTAACAATCTAAGATTAACACCGAACACCTAAAATTCCTCTTATAATTAAACTTTGTTACAAGTGCATTTTCAAGTTATTTTTTTGATTTTAGTAAAAGCATTATTAGCAAGTTTAGTTCATTTAAATTCCTTCTTTTTTAGCAATTTTTAATTGGAGCCATAGAAATATTAAACCTTTTAATGAAACATCTATATAATGTAGCGAATATATAACTCCCAAGTATAATATATATATATATATATATATATATATATNCTTCTTTAAATTTAAAAAAAATTAAATTATCATCGGAGTAAACAACTAGAAATTTTTTGATAGAAGGTCGCAAAACATAGTTCGTTATTCTTATGAATGTATTTGGTGTATTTGTTTGTCTAAAAGGCATTACCAACTATTCATCAAATTCATCTTTAGTTTTAGTTTTCGACTCAACTGCTTTCATCTTTTTAACATGATTATAACCTGTAGGTTTTGAGAATTAAGCAGAAATATATTATTGATACAAAAAAGTCTTAGAATAGGAAAGACAAGAAAAAGAAGATAACATGAAATGAAAGATATAACACCTATATTTCAAATTAATCAATTCATAATAATTACTTGGAGTAAAGGAAACAACATAAAATAGGAAAGAAAATAAATCCAATCCAAAGAAATAAATTTAAAATAGAAAATGAAATAACATGAAAAGAAATATGTAACACTTATATCTCCAATTAATTAATTCATAATAACATAGCAAACCACCTCGAACTCCTATGGGTTGTTATTTAAACTAAGAAAAGTGTTCGGTGTGAATGTGAAAGTGTTTTGATGTTGATAATCCACCTTGAAGTCGCTCTTCTAAATGTCCTCGTCGAGCTGCCCACGTTGTTTGTTCCAAGCTCTTTGTTGTAGCACTTTTAGGTTTGATGTCAATCCTATGCAAATACTAAGTTTTCCTAAACTAAGGTATAGTGTGTATCAAAGTAACAAAACATGCATCATAAAAGAAAAGAACAATATAATGTACAGTAAAGAGAAAAAATAGTATAACATGTTGAAAGAATAGTATAACGTATTAGGAAAAACAGTATAACATGCTATGAGAGTAATACAACGTGCTAGAAAAATGTTGCAATGTAAATCACACCTGTAAATTTGGGAAGTATGCTGCCCCTTTAAGCTAGCTATTATTCACTGTATAAATAAAAGAAACGTTGCTTAAAAATTTTGAGAAAATCAACAAATAAATCCACGAAAAAAGACTCGGGAAAATCAACGAGTAATAATTTAAATAAAACTGTCAAAATCTCGGAAAAATCCTGGAGAAAAGACCACGAGTGCTATGTCCAAAAATTTTATGAAAAATATATGAAAAAGTCCGAAAAGAGGGGACTGCAAGCGCTCGGGTCGGGGCTAGGCTCAAATATATATATATATATATATATATATATATATATTTGTACTCGAGGGACGTTGAAGGCTACTCAGCCATCCGGATATATAAAACCCGTCACTCCACTAGAAAGATATTCTACTGAATCTACTTAGGAGGGTACTCATTAGCCAGGATCGGTAATCAACAAATTGACAACCAAGTTGTAATATATTTAAAATTTAAATTTTAGCATGCATATATATTTCAAGCATACAAAAGAAAAGTTGTATCAATTTTTTTTTATAGTGAAAATATTTTTATAAATATTGTATCTGTTCTTATCAGTTTTAAGAAAAGAATAGTTATCCACGAGTCGATTACACCATCGGGCATAGAACTACCAACAACTTAAGAAGGTACGGGTCCCCCTCTAATCTTATGTCGGTGAATGATACTTTCATCCTACAGTTCATCAGGTCCCAGAATTGAGTCGTGGTGTTGTAGAATGAGATATCATTATGCTCTACTATTGGCGTACATTTGTCTTCATTGCCCTACGCCCCAAAACAAATTCAACCTACTTGCGACCTTGCTTGATGGTTTCACATATAGTAAAATGCTATACATGAGCACTTATGTATTAGACATAAGCACAGAAAACCGAACCAAGAAGCAAGGAAAGAAAAAAATAAAAATGGGGATGGGAGAGAGGAGGAATTGATCCACCCAAAAGATCGAAGGAATAAGGGTGAAGCAATCCTCAAAGTTATATCAAAAAGATCTAAAAATAGAGCCCAAGATTCTTTGAATCAATCCAATAAGTATATGATTTTCTCAACTTTTTATAATTGGATCAACCCAAGAAGGGTATCATTTCCAAATATTATTTCTAATCAAATCGAAACGGGCCCGAAAGCTAAAGTGAAGACTATACTCATGGATTCCCCATCTGTATGCACTCACACCCAAACCTGAACTCATGTGTATCATTTATGTTTTCCAAACTTTCATGTTGCATTTCCGAACACTATTTCATAAGCCTTCAAAACCCTTCATAAGTCTAATTCATATCAGCTTTATAACTTCCCAAAACAAAAATCATTAAAAGCCTTTCACATCACGAAGGTAAGAGGAATTAATCAGTAAAGGTGAGGAACCACCAGCTTGAAATACTCCACGAAGAAATCACCAATTATGGCTCACGGATAAGGCCAGAAAAAAGAGCAGAGGGTCATGGGTAAGGCCAGAAAATGCACAACCAAGCTCCAATTAGCTTACAGGTAAGACCCATAAAAAGGACTAAACAACCACAAAACCCACCATCAAACAGCTCACAGCCGAGCTTGGCAAGGAGTAACCCAACACAACACAAACCCACGGGTAGGGGCAAAGAAGAAGAAGACTTCCACCTGTTAAGCTCATGGGTAAAGGGCAAAGACGAAGGCCACAAGGGCAGCACACACCAAGTAAGACTCACGACCAAGGTAGCAAAAAGAAAACCACCATAGGTATTGCCAATGTATTGTCTTTGATATACATAAGAGAGTGAATGGACAAGTTTTCATAAATTATCCAAACCAAATCCAATTTCATCAAGTAAGACATAATAAAAATTTGCCCAATTCATTTTGAACACCTCACTCTATAGGTAGATAGTGAAAACATTTTGGGATGACAAACTTGATTGCAAATATCATATCTTAAGAGGAACATCAAAGAAGAACACCCAACCAAGTCATATCCAATAAAAAAGAACTCAAAACAAGCCAATACCGAGCCAATAGAAAGAACCAACCCGAGCCCAAGCCAAGGGCAAATTAAGTCTAGGCAAATGGGGGAACCAACACAAATATATCCAACACTTGTATTTTTGAACGACATAAAAAAAAACAGCTCAAGAGAGACAAAACCAAAAGGCATAGGAGTCAAACCCAACCCAATATGAGGGGCAAAAACCAAGAGGCGTAAGGACGAGAAAAATAAAGCCACATCTCCATTTATACTTTTATCATTTATGCATTTTTGAAAGGAACTAAAACTCAACCCAAATCCATGACAAAAATCGTGAGGCATAAGGAAGAAATCCAGTCCAATCATAAGGGGAAAACCGAGCCCCATATAAAATAAAAATTCAGCCCAAGCCTACGACAAAAAGAAGTTCTCAAAGGAGCCAAAATCGAAATCCATAAAGGCTCAAAACAAAGAAATTTTTCAGCTTATATGCAGTTCCAAATGAGCCAAAAACCGTGGCCTGTAAAGGCTCAAAAACAGGTCAAAGTAGAGGCTAAATCGAGTCCTGTAAAGGCTCAAAAGGCTCAAATCAAGAGTGAATTTTCAGCTTTTGTATCGTGAAGATAGACAACAAGAAATAGATAAGCATCTAGAGCCAATTTTCCTCAATATCGAAATGAGTTCCAACATTCATTCTAAGCATGAAAACTATAATAACTTCTTCCAACATATATTTCTAGAGGAGCAAACATGCATTTTAAACCACCAATATCATACTCCCAAACATTTTTAAACAAAGAAAAGAATAAAGGCAGCCCATATATGATTCATTTCTCACTAACCTTAGCAAGAATCCATGTTTAAATCTCGAAACAGACCTAAATTTTTACTTCCACATGCCATGCTATCATTTGTGAATATGAAGTGATTAAAAGAGCAAACATCAAAGCTAAGAAATTAATTGAACGAGGGCAAAGTAACAAGCTCTATCAAACCTCTCCATACCAAGGCTAGCCGAAACATCTCCCACCTTTCTTCCCTTCCTTTTTTTTATCTTTTTTTTTTAAGAAACAAAATAAACCAGCTTGATGTCCCAATCCAAGCAACGCATCACATTTTAACATGCATAAAACCATGCCTTAAGAGTTAGGAAACAGGAGAATACCACACCCGTGCACATGCACCTCATAAAGATGCAAACCCTCAAATCCACCAAGTGGAACATATTAATCCCAAAGAAGCTTTAACATGCTTTAAAAGAGCAAAGAAATATTTTTAGATGCCATCGGAAATGTTGCAAATCAGAGAAAGAAAGATAAATACCTCTTAATGCCGACTTAAAGCAAAAAAAGTAAGACAGATTCAATAAAATACCTCCCACAGAAATCCTCCTCCTAAAAACTTCAAGAAAGTAGCAACCAACAAATCCTTTAAACTCACATCACACAAAAAGCTAGCCAAGCAGAAATTTCGACAGGGCCTTCCTCCTAAAGCTTCGAGAAATAACCACCAACGAATGCTCCACACTCCCAGCGCACGAAACATAGTTTAGAAAGGATTTTGGCAGAATTTTCCTTCCTAAAAGCTTCAAACAGTGAAAACACAACCTCCCTTTCACTCTCAAAATTTTCAACAACCCAACACAAAGAATCTAAGAAACTTTTTATGGGCAGAGAAGAGGGGAAGAATCAGCCACTTACCAGCCTCACTGGTAGCCGAATCAGGTAAAGGGAGAAGAGGAGATGCACTTAAGGTAGGAGGAAATGCAGCCTAGGGTAGAGGAAGAGTCGACCAGGTGGAATTTCTTCATTGGAAAGCCGTTCGATCTCGAGCAAAGGTCGAGGAGGCGAGCCGCGTGCGCGAATGGCAGCGGAATGCCGCGTGTGAGGAAAGAAGAAGGCGACCCATCTCATGCGCGAATGACAAAGGATACGCATGAGAGAAAGGCTCAGTCTCGTTCGCGAACGACAAAGGAGACACGTGAACTAGGGCTCAAGGGGCTGGATCGAGCAAACAGCTGGATCGAGCGAAGAGGAGAGATCGGAAGCGTGAGTTGAGTGAAATAGGTTAAATAGGGTTTTGGATTAAAATTAAAATTATAATATATGATATCAATATAAAATATTTAATTATTTCAAAAATAAATTTTGATTTATGTTTTTTTCATTTGTGCGTCAGATTGTAGAAAATTGAAGGCCTTTTTTAGGTAATTTTGATGTTTCAGACACGCTGGAGTGGTCCGTTTCGCCATTGGTGTTCATTTTGACGTGTCGGAAATTATGACAATATGAGTGTCTTTTCCTACTAAAATTGGTGTCCTGAACGTGTTGGCACAGTTCATTTTGTAGTCGGAGGTCGTCCGGAGAAGTAACATTTTCACCCATCCTTTAGGCTCAATTTAAGTCCGATCTTGTGTAATTTAGTGAATTTTGTGTGTTTTGTGTGTGACGATAAAGTCATGAAGTGATTTTTCTAGTGCTCGAGATCCTATTAGGAACTTTTCCCTGAGTCTCCACATAATAGCCCTTAACCGCTTGTCTATAAGAAGATAGTTTTGAGACCATAAATGCTAGACATCACAGAAAAATATGAAGTGGCTGGAATTTCTAAAAAAGTGGGGTCCTAATACTAGTTTTCTAAGATGGTCAATAGGAACTCCTAGAGCTAGTTCTTAGGATTTTAAGAAAAAGAGTAATGACCTCAAAATGAGGTCAACAGTATTTCTATTAAGTTTGTATGCTCTATTAGATTCTTTTGATAATGAGAGAAATCAAGCAATGATGATATATGACTAAATCATGAACATGTTTTGTGTCACTTAGTGGTGGCAATTTATTAAGTACATCGTTGAGATAATTGTTTTTCAAACCACTTGCGCTTAATCAAAATTATTTGGCAAGGTCTTAACTTTTGGCACCACACTAATTAGTTCCACTATCATGAAGGCATAAATCAAATCTCGTCCTATGTTGCAAGGATACGGACATGGGCACGATACCACACGGACATGAGACATGTCTATTACTAAAAATATTCGACATGTATGTGTGTCAGACACCATTATAATACAACAATAACAACAAGCTTTTATCCCACTAAATGGGATTGGCTACATGAATCTTTTTTCTCCAATGCGTTTTATTGAGTGTCATATTTTTATTTAATTCTAATCGATTAATATCATTTTTTATACAATATGCCCAAGTCTACCTATAAAATTAAGAGTCTGTTTGACTTCAGTTTTATTTTCAGTTTTAGTTGATATAATTTTTATGTATTATGAAACAAATAAAAAGGAAATGAAGCATATCAAATGTAACATGCTAAAGTTTGCTTAGACTACAAGTACCAACTCATAGAAATTCATATCAATAAATGTAGAAGCTGGATTCATAAACCTGCTTGACAATAATTCGGTTAAGGCTGATTATTATTATAATGATGAATGGGGATTGGTGGTTTCAGGGTTTGAGGATTTTGTTGTATTTCTTAGATTAACAAAATTATAGATCCTTTTTTTCCTGGAAAGGCCTAGTTTACAATTATTGTATTTTTGAGTTGTTCTTAAGCTATTTGAACATTCCATATTATCATCTATATCTTCTTAGCCAGCTTGAAGCTATGATGGTCTACTTCATATTGTTCATGATCTTATCATATTCATAATATTATTCTTAACTTTTTTGTGTTTCTTTTCTTGCTGCTGGAGTGGTTGAAGTTTTTCTGTTATGTTTTTGTAGAACATGATAAATCTATTTAAAATAAAGGACAAGAAAAATCAAGATGCAGAGAGTGCTAATGGAAGACATCCTGTAAAGAAGCAAAGTGCAGGAGAGTTGCGTCTCCATAAAGGTGTTTTATTTGCAAATGTATTACAATTGGTTTTCATTTCTCTGTGTTTCTTAAAACAGCTGCATGATGTATTTTAACTTGTTTTGCTTTGTGATTGATTTTTTCTATTTCTTGTTGCACACTTAATATTGCGTAGAATTTATAAATATGCAATTTGCTTCTCATTTTGTATCTCTTCAGGGGTTACGTCATGTAAACTTGTTCTCTATTTTGTTGTATGACTTTCATTTGAGCTTTCAGACTTTGTGCTTTATTTTTCTCTTGAAATAAGGAAAGTATACTACAACTGCTTGTTTTTGGAGGTTTCAAGTATATTAATGAGTTGTAGTTGCATATTTAAGTGTGTCCCCTGACTCTTTGTAAGGTTCCAATTGAACCCCAATTTCTATAAAAGTGGCAATTTTGTCCCCAAACTTTTTAATGAGGGCTAAAATAGTCTTTCCTGGAGACAATTTCAACACATATTAAAAGTGTCTTGGGGACTAAGTTGACATTTTTATAGACTCGGGGACTAAATGACTCCATGTAAAGAATTAGGCGACTACTTTGGTAGTTTACTTTTATCCCCACATATTATTAGCTTTTAACGAAGTTATATTTTGAATGCATTATCTTTGTAGTTAGAAATATGTGGTGGTGTAATTTTGTGTCATGAGTGTGCATATTGTAGATCTACAGAAACGTTCCATCACTTAGCTTTGAGAAAGTTACACTTTTAGTTGCACTACTAGCTATTGTCTATCTTAAGGCTCATTTAGTCACTTATAAATAAAAACCTTTTTTTTTTTTTTTTGAAAATAATGATTCATTTTTTGCTCTCTTTTTGTGTGAAATTGGACTTATGACTCTTGAGGCTTTATAAGGTGATCGCAGACTTAACCATGTTGATTTCTGACAATATTTGCCAATGAAATGATGGATTCTATCTAATTCGACCTCTTAAAACATGTTTTCATACTTCAAGCAATCAATATAGCTCTAATTTGTAAGTGCTATGAGATTTAATGGATGGTTGCACTCCATTTGAAATGGATAACAGGATCAANGAACTTTTATGTATATGAATAACTAAAACCAAAACTTCAATTTTTACATATATACCACATTATGCATTTCATACATATCACTCAATTCTTGTGCATATACACATCTCACACCTAAACTTCAATTCTTACATGCATACAACTGAACCCTTATGTATATTCATACCTAACACCAAAACTTTAATTTTTAAATAAATACCATATTACCTATGCATTTCATACATATCACTCAATTTTTATGTATATACACACCTAAAACATAAACTTCATTTTTTATATGCATGCCACATATAAATGAAAATATTGGCTTGAATGCAGTTTCCTTTGTCAATGCTTTCTGATGGGAGTGAAGCGAAAGGATGAGAAATATGTGAGTTTCAATGGTCTCTATAAGCTCTTGGTTGTTGTCTTCTTAGCTAGCTCTAATGGCAGGTGACTGTATCTTGAAGGTTCGTTCGGAAAGGTGATGGTTTTGAGTGAAACGGAAATAGAGAGAGGTAAAAGGGAGAGAGGAGCTTGAAAGGGCTTCAGGCAGATGGCGGGACCAAGAGAGAACATGAAGAGAGAAATGAAACTTAGTCACGTAAGATGTGTATATTAGTTCATTTGTGTCAGATTTTTGTCTAATTTACATCAGACTTAGTTAGACGGTAACGAGTAAAGCTTTTGTGTCACTTAATTGGACGCAAATCCGAAATTAAATTTTTTTCCACTCCAATAGAAATTGTCATTTTAAGAGAACTTTTTCTGTCGATTTGTTGGATGCAAAATCCACCTTAAATACCAAAATTTATTATTCGCCACTTAAGAGCCCCAAATCTGACGCTAATATTTGAGTTAGAAAAATCCAATGCAAATGTCAGACACTAACAACACATCTCCTGTAGTGTGAGAACGTTATCATCATTTATGAGTCATTACACCTTTATAATTGTAACATAATTTAGTATATTTAGACATTGCAGCCGCAATTGACACAATTTCATTTATGTAATTGTCCTATGCACCGTTTTTTATTAGTAACTGTTTGGCGTGGTCATATGGTATTCATTCAGTTGGCCAAAAAGTCATTTAGTCGACTAAACTATCTTTCATTGCCTTTTCTGAGGGGATCCATTGTAAAGACTCACAGTTCTTTGGAAGGAATTTCCCATCAAGCAGAGGTCACATTATTGTAATCTGATAGGTAGCCTACCTCGATTGATGAATCTATATAGAATGAGTCCCTTTCAGGCAACTTTTGATATTGTGAATGCCATTGTGTCAGTTAAATTGGTATTAGTATAGGTGTGTGATACTTTTTTGGTTCGGTCAGACTAACGTTCAGTCAGTCCAATTCGGTCATCTGGAATGATGTTGTATTGCTTGGTCGTTTGACGCTCCCTTCATGTGATCCGTTAGATCTTCTCAGGATTTTTGCAACCACATTTCTGGTGTACAACTTGTAATTTTAAAATATGGATATTTAACTTGTATGCTAAATAGGCATAATAATAAAAAGGCAAGTTTTTTCATAATAACTTTGCATGAAATCACATATGCATACAAAGATAAATATCCTATAACACATAAGAGACATGATTTTTTTTATGTGAAAGCTTAAAAAAAGAAAAATAGATTCACGGATAATTGTAATTATTAAATTATTTTGGTTACAGATTACAATATTTAACCCTTCTTTGGTGCTAGAGTGGGTAGGTTTCAAAACCCTGGATCATAAGGGTTATACCTAGTGATTGTGGTAGGGCTGTTGAAAAATTCATGACATGGAACAACAAACATCAATACTAGTCAGATACAGTAATCAACATCGATATCATAAAATAACTGATGATAAGCACCAAAAGATCAAGAGCCAAGAATATTGGCAACAGTCCATAATGGGCAATAGTGGATGTACATGTTATGATAATACTTGCAGTCGATTGCTACTAGTCATTAGTGTATGAGAAATAAGGATCATAAACATTAAAAAAAATAAACACAACAATTAATGGTCATCAAAGGATTAATATTAATATAGGGCATCATAACATTTATTACTATTTTTATTAGTTAGTGGTCTTAAACAATAGTGTTTAGACGATGAATAATAATAATAAATTGGAAATATTGATCACCAAATTTGATCTCCTACATTGAAATTCTTGCATCATAAGATGATTAGTATGGTTTTCATTCTAGCCAAAAAGAAAACCAGGAGGAGACGGATAAGGTGCAGGAGAAGTAAGAATATGTGAAATTTTAAAAACAGTAATTAGTTTTACATATAGTGATTAGAACACTAAAATTTTCCAACTTTAGAATCCTTTCAATGAAAATTGTCTCAAATATGTAGAAATAAGGCTATTTATAAATTTATGGAAGGGGCAGTCTAGTTGTTTCTAATAAAAAAATAAGCATTTTGTCGGATGGTCCCAAAAGTAATATCTTTGATCATTTTTATTTTTTTGGTCATCTAAGTGTCTTAAAATTAAAACCTGAAACTATTTGATCTTGAATAATCAAATTTGTCTCATGAAGATGACTATGAGCAAGCAAAAAATGGAGGGTAACTGACAAATGTACTGACTAAAAAAAAAAAATTCAATTATGCTTCTAAATTACAATTGATTTTAAGCTTATTTTGACTTTAATCTATTTGTTCTTTTGTCTACTTTTTTTTATTATAACTATTATATCTTGATTATAAGTTTATTAAAGATAGCATTTGAGTTATTATTAATTTAATTTTAAAGTCTTTAAAATTAATATGTCGATGTTAGATATCTAAAATTTACCTCAAAGTTTGTGTTTGTTCAAATGAATTTTATAAAGATGTATCAATTGAAATATCTCAAAAAAAAGATTACATTTTAAATTAATAATCTAAATTATTAAATTATAAGAATTGCATATTTTTAAATAAATGGCAATAAAATGTAAATAAGATAAAGCATATAAATTACATAAAGTGTACTATGCCAAATGTTTAATTTAAAATACTTACAACATATGTTAGTATGAAAAACAGTATTAATTTCCAATAAAGGAAAAAGAATCAACTGAGTTTGTCAAGAAAGGAATAATAAGAACAATGATGGTGAGTAAGAAAGTGCATAAACAGAAACAATTAGAAAACAACATAACTAAGTATTTAGATAAAGACAATAAGGTAGTTTTGTTCTACTCCATTGTATAATATGATAATCATCATTTTCTTAATTTTATTTATATTATTGAAAGTATTTTTTTCAATATTTCATAAGATATATTATCGTAAATATAATTTATCAAAATTTGCACAATAAACATTCTTATTATATGTGATGATAATTGTAATTTTAAAGTATAAATGCAGAGTAGGAAGTATTTTGAATGTCATGGAATTAAATATTAGTAGTATGTGTTGTTATAGTGTATTTGATAGTCTTAAGGATGAAAGATGTGTAAAAATTAATTTTGTGTAAACATAAACTCTTAAGTGTGCTTATATAATAAATTAAATATAAGAAATTTTGATTTAATTTGATTTATGATTGCTTTTTGTGTTGTTAAACATAATTAATGAAGTTATAATTGATTTTAATATCAAATAAAATGATTGATGTAAGAATAACAATTCTCCTTCTAGAAGGACATAGGTCTCTCTCTCCCTCTCTCTCTCTCTCTCTCTCTCTCTCTCACACACACACACACACACGAACACATTCACACACACACACATGAACACATGCACATGCATATGCACACACACACAAATCCCTCATTAAAACTTTCAATCTTCCTCTTTGATCCAAAAATAAAAGCCATAAAAAATGTTGTAAAAATAAATATTATAACTCAATTAGAAAAGGGCCATGAGTTGTACTTCTGACATACTATTAACTTTAGGCAAATATTATATCTTTTTTATGATTGTGTGGATAAACATTGATTTCATCATCATTGATAAAAATAAAATAAAATAAAATAAAAACTATTTGTATTATCCTCAAACTATTAACTTTAGGCCCTAATACTGTTTAGTACATACTCTACATTTTATGATGCTTTACTCATGACATACTACAAATTTCCTCTATTTCATATCCCATTTGCTAATCCGCTATTGAACAACACCACCACCATATAAATTAAAAAAAAAACATGCATTTAAGATACAAAACCTAATTCATTTCATGTACAAAAATAAAATAACATAAACTAAGAAACATGAGCAACATTCATTAGTCTAACGTGTGTCAAGAATGCTTTACATGCTTCGTAGAGCTTTGCTCTTGACATGACAATTAAGCATACCAAACTCTTCACAACCACTATTAACAATAATAAAAGAGAACATTCATCTCGCTCTTTAAGCCAAAATCTCTAAACAAACCTCTATTAAGTACAGCCTCTCTATCTTATACTATTCTATTACTAGTACACCATTAAAAAATGATCATGAATTTAGTTATTTCTGCTTCATTAACTTTCTCTAATCCATACATCAATTTGACTACGAGAATCTAATGCACAAAAATAATTTGACCATTCATTTAATATTTCAAAGTTTTCAAACTATACCCTAAATACTCAAATACATCAAAAATTCAATGATATATTTTTATGCCATAAAGCATGAAAAAAAAAAAAACAAAATTGCATGGAAAAATATTTTTTAAATATGGTTCATCTCTTCACCTGAAGTTTATGTTGATCGGCAGCTTATTTGGCTAGTCATACCTAGCAAGGCCAAGCGCAGGTTTGGCGGCTAAACTGCACATGAAATCTAACTTTTTTTTTTGGTTAAAGGCGGCTGTTATAATATTAGTAAATTGGGGACCACAATAAATTGCATGTGACATTAAATGGGGGGAAATGGCATTTAATTCATGCTTTTAAAAACTATACGATTAGCATTTAAATGTGTGGATTATCATTTCCGGTTCATTCATTCACGACGCCTTAAGAATAATAGCTTGTAAATAAATAAATTTATAAAGTTTAATACTCATTTCATATTTTTAAACTATTAAATCGATGTATTTATAGGTGTCGCGATTAAATCACTCAGATTTTGATAAAATTGAATAATATGGGTTGGGATTTTATCATAATTATTTATATTTGAGTGAGAATTTGAAAAATATATGAAAGAGCGTGTTAGATACGTAAATAATAATGTTTCAGATGTTATGTACGTAATTTCCCCAAATAATAATGTTTATCATTATAATTCTCAATTCAAATTGTCTTGAAATATAACTTGAGAGAGAGAGAGAGAATTAAATACAAATTAATTCGTCTGTTTAGAATAGTTGCAGTTATTTGAAGAGTCTGCTAAAAAACTTCTCTAAAAAAACGTTATTTAAAAAGTTACGGCGGCAATTACAACTCTTGAGATCGTAACTTTTTAATAGTCATCATGCTTAGCAGATTATATGGCAAAACACAGCTTTTCACTACAATTTTTTGAAAAAAGAAATAAAATATAGTTTTACTAATTTCAAAAAGTGATGTCCCAAAAACACCCTCTAAATTCACACTAAAACCTCATTTGAAAAAAAATAATTTAATACCACTTTCGTTTCAAAAAATATTATTTTATTTGACAAATTGTTAGGTTGTTATGTTTTTTTTTAAATGTTTTTACAAAAATATATTTTTTGTTATTTCAAAGCATTATATTTCCCAAATTTTAAAACCCTGGCTTTCTTAAAACAAAATTTTAACTAGTTTTATAAAAGAAAATGATTAACCCAACGACCCTGGAGTCAATAATTATTTTGGGCCAGATCACTGGGGCGGTAAATAAGCCGAGCTTGGCTCGTGTTCTGCTCGTTTGAAATTATTTGTGTTCGAAATTGGATCGTGTTCGAAACCGACTCGGTGTTCGGTTCAATTTAAATATTTGTGTTCGTGTTCGGCTCGAAATTGACTCGTTAAAATTAAACTGAAAAAATAAATGTAAAGAGCTGGATTTGAATCTAGACCAAATGAATACGAAAGAAGACGCATAACAATATTATCAAACGAACAGTTACATTTTAAACTTAGATATAAATATATATAATATATTATTATATAAATAATATATGTAAAATATTATTATATAATTTTTTTTTTAATTTTGAGCGAACACGAGCGAACAAAGAGTTGTTCGTGTTTGACTCGTTTATAAATCGAGCTTTAAAAAATTGTTCGTGTTCAACTTGTTTACTTAACAAACGAGCTGAACACGAGCTACTTAATGAGCCGAACATGAGCTGTTCGCGAAAAATGAGTTTTTTTGACAACCCTAATCAAAGTACTAGTTAGCCACACAAGAATTAATAAGTTTACGGTCATAGGAAGCATCAAACCTTGATCTAAATAGACCCTGATCGATAAATGGAGGTAAATCTTGTTTAACAAACCTAATCTGCCTCAAGAGAAACTAACCATTGAATCCTCTTATTTATTTATTGAGGAGTTTCACAAGCAAAAGGGTGAGCTTTAATTTTTGACCATCAAGTATTAATCATAACTTCTTAGGCAAGTTTTCATCATCAATATGACTACATTGTTTTTTTTTTAATTTTTCCCCATTTTAGCTTTAAATTTCAATTTGAGTTGTATGCATAGTTCTTGGTATATTGCAATGCCCAAAGCTTTTATTTGTTATCCATTCATTAATATTTTGCAGATATTTTTTTTAATTTTAATTAATATTTTGCAGATATAAGTGAGCTGAACCTGCCAAAAACGAGTACCATATCATTTCCCAATGGGAAGGATGATTTGATGAACTTTGAGATAAACATTCGACCTGATGAAGGATATTATTTGTAAGCAATAATGCTTATTTGAAACAAATTAAATAAATGTGCATTGTGCTGTTATTCATATTTGTATTTATACCGTATGTGTGCTGTATTACTGTCTGATAAATGCTGATAAACCTGATTCAGATGAGATTATCCCATGTGTTCACTTCTTTTCTATGATGCAATTTTTTTCAAACTTAATCAATTTGAACTTAGAAACTCAAAACTTGAATACTTTTTCCAGGGGAGGTAAATTTTTGTTCACTTTTCTAGTTCCTTCGTCATACCCTCATGAACCGCCAAAAGTCAAGTGCAAGACAAAGGTAGAACATCTATTTTTTTTTAGTTTTCCGCCCGCCCTCTTGCATTCCTTTTTTTCAATGTATGGCCTGATGTTTTTCGTATAATTCATATGAAATGCAGGTTTACCACCCTAACATTGANGGGGAAATGGCATTTAATTCATGCTTTTAAAAATTATACGATTAGCATTTACATGTGTGGATTATCATTTCCGGTTCATTCACGACGCCTTAACACTAATAGCTTGTAAATAAATAAATTTATACTATTAAATCGATGCATTTATAGGTGCCACGATCAAATTATTGAGATTTTGATAAAATTGAAAAATATGGGTTGAGGTTTTATCATAATTATTTATATTGAGTGAAACTTTGAAAAATATATGAAAGAGAGTGTTAGATACGTAAATAACAATGTTTCAGAAGTTATGTACGCAATTGCCCCAAATAATAATGTTTATCATTATAATTCATGATTCAAATTGTCTTGAAATATAATGAGAGAGAGAAATAGAAAGAATTAAATACTAATTAATTCGTCTGTTTGGAATAACTGCAGCTATTTGAATCACCAGCTATAAAATTACTATAGAAGAAATCGTTCTTCCAAAAATTACGGTTGCTATTACAATTTTTTTTAAAAAAAGATATCGTAACTTTTTACTAGTCACCACACTTAAACAGATCATATAGCAAAACACAGCTTTTCACTGTAATTTTTTGAAAAAAAAAGTAAAATATAATTTTACTAAATTTCAAAAAATGATGTCCCAAAAGCACCCTCCAAATTCACACTAAAACCTCATTTGAAAAATAAAAATTAATACTACTTTCGTTTCAAAAAAAATTATTTTATTTGACAAATTGTTAGGTTGTTATATTTTTTTAAAATTTTTTAACAAAAATCATTTTTTTGTTATTTCAAAGCATTATATTTCCCAAATTTTAAAACCCTGGCTTTCTTAAAACAAAATTTTAACTAGTTTTTATAAAAGAAAATGATTAACCCATTGACCCCGGAGTCAATAATTACTTTGGGCCAGATAATTAGGGCGGTAAACCAGCCGAGCTTGGCTCGTGTTCTGCTAGTTTCAAATTATTTTTGTTCGAAATCGGCTCGTGTTTGAAACCGACCCGTGTTTGTGTTCAGCTTGATTTAAATATTTGTGTTCGTGTTCGACTCTAAATTGGCTTGTTAAAATAAAACTGAAAAAATAAATGTAAAGAATTGGATTCGAACCTGAACCAAATGAATGCAAAAGAATGCGCATAACCACATTAATAAATGAACAGTTACATTTTAAACTTAGATATAAATATATATAATATATTATTATATAAATAATATAGGTAAAATATTATTATATATATATATATATANTGTTTGTTTATAATTCGAGCTTTAAAAATTTGTTCATATTAAGACGAGCCGAGCTTTTTTTTAGAGCCCCGCGGATCACAACCAAATAATTATTAATTTTTATTTTGAGAGACCTTTTCAATTTTAGATACAAAGCACACAGTTCCTTATGTATTTACATATGTAGCGTCTAAAGTTTCATATTTACATATACAACACTTATTTATTTACATATCTAGCATCCAAAACTTCCGTTTTTGCTTATTCCGTACAGAAAAATTTAATATTACGTGTCTCACGCCCGAAACCCCTTATATAGCTCAGAGATAGTTTTCCGTCAACGCCGTCGTTCCCCTAAAATTCCTGCACTACCCTCTGTCATCCTCCTTCTGCACGATATCCCTCCTTCCGAACAAAAAACCATCTTCCGCTCGAAGCTCCTCCGCTCCCTCATCCGCCTACACGAGATTCTTCCTTCCGAATGAAAGGCCCTCTTGACAGTCGGGCGATTTCAGCATGAGTTCGTGGGTGGAAGGCTACTGGATCGTCCGGCTTGTTTCTTTTTTTTTTCTTTTTCATTATTTTTAACGCTGGATATCTAATCGCTTCGTTTCATTGGGGTAATTTCATTTTGTCTAGGGTTCATGATCTGTTACCTTTTAGTCCTTAAAATTGTTTATTTTATGGCTTTGGACAAAAGAGGTGAGGAGCTTTCGTTAACAAATCGCCCGTTTTGTCTTCGTTTGGATGAAAATAGTGAAGTTTTGTAAAATTTTTCATGAATATTAATGCTATAGGCTTTGTATTGAAGGAGTTATTGTTATTGCCTCATCCGACTTTCATGGGAAAATTTATTGGGTAAGGACTCTCGATCTCGATGCATCCGTAGTCCGGGGAAAAAATTTGCGTTTTATCGTACGCAGGCGTACGTCTGTAACCTTCAAAAACAGTTAAGGGAGAATTTTAGGAGGTTATAATCATGTTATACCCCATGTAATTTTCTTATAACCTACCTGTACTTCTAATAAGTTCCGCGTTTCTGTTTTCATATACAAGTAGGTTACAAGGAGGTTATAGAGGGTATAATGCGGTTATAACCTTCCAAAATCCTCCATGTAACATGTTTGCAGGTTACAGACATACGCAGCTCTGCGTACGTATTCTGTACGCAAATTTTTTCCGTAGTCCGGCGCGTCATGTGTCAAATGAGCCCCCCAAATTTTAATTGCGGTGGCCCACTTAATACCCCAAATTTACCCCCAAATTTTAATTATGGTGGGCCCACTTAACACGTGACACCCCATCATTAAACTCACGTAACCAGCAACAAAACTTATGTCGTGGCGAGTTGCTCCTTGTTGATTTTGCCTCATCCGGCTTTTATGGATGTTCTTCCCGACCTTTTACGGCCAGCTCAGCCAGTGCTTTTGGAGAGTACGGTTCCATTGTATGTATGATTTTATGGTGTGAGATATGTAAATACATTTGAGTTGTACTATTTTGAGATGTAAATACTGATTTGTTAGATGGCCAAGAATCAGATTAGTTTCAAGGTTTATTGTTCTGAGATGTACCAGTGATTGTGAGCTCTATTGACTATGAGTATGGAGGCTTATTCTAATATGAGCTTTCATAATTGGGTCTTTCCTTCTTGCATCTGCAATCAATTTTTACTTTCATTCCAATCTGGGGCAATATGAAAGTTTAGGTGTGATATGTGTAAATACATTAGAGTTGTTTTTATAAAATCATAGATTGTTACTTTACTCATTATTAATAATTTTTTGTTTTGTTTTTTTGTATAGATATTGTGACTAAATTTAATTGAAGATATGGACGATTTCATTTTAATAACATTTAAATTCGATGGATATTTGGCACAAATCAAGAATCAAGTTAGGAGAATGTACGATGATGGCAAACAAAAACTATTAAGTTTAAAGAAGGCATTGTGATTTTTGATGTGCTTAAAGAGAACATTCAAATTAATTGCCCTTGATTGAAAGATTTGAGTACAAATTATTCTATCATATATGTGGAACATTACCAAAAGATAATAAGGTCATTAGCAGCGACATTGAGGTACTGATGTTGATGTTTTAGCTAAAAGGAAATTCAAGTTAAGATTGATGTCATAAAGATGATGGTAATAATGGTGAAATGTCTTCTCAAGGTAGAGAGGCCAGGAATGATAGTCATATTTTGGAGTGTTAAGCTTTGACTTTATTGACATTGCTAACTTGGAGCTTGAAGCTAGTGATGAAAGGCTTTTATTAGTCGGAGGTGAACATAGAAACACATTTCAATGGGTGCACACTTTGATGATTTGGTCATTTTTAAGAAATCCTATGATCAGAAGCTATTATGAAAAATTTTGGAATTAAGATACAGGCTAGCAAAAAAACTCGCGTCGTGGCGACTTGGTCATTTCGAGCATGTCCATGGCGAGTGCATGCATCAATATGTGAATTTGGGCATACTTTTGAAGTGAGAAAATTTGAACCAACTCATTTATGCCTGAGAATCAATAGAGTTGGAAACAAACAAACCACATCCACTTGGGTTGCTCCCTCAATTATAGAGATTGTCAAAAAAAAATCCATATTTTACTCCCAAACAAATTGGGAACAACCTGGAGTCAACTTATAATCTGTCGTCCTATATGAAGCTGTGAAGATCATGAGAAGAAGCACTAGATATCGTATTTGGATTGGTTGATGATAACTTTAAGTGGGTGCCTACACTTAGAACTGAACTTAGTCAAAGAAATTTTGGTTCTAATATTGTTTTCGCTTGTAATAAGGATGGGTTTTCTTTCCAAAGATTTTTGTTAGTTTCAAAGTTTGTATTGATAGTTAGTCTTACAATATGTTAGGCTTTCAACTCTTGAATTAGAGAGGTGTGTAATAAGCCGGTAGTTGACTTAATTAACAATATCAGGGGAATGTTTATGGAGCGAAGGGTGGAAATGAGATCAACTTCAGCAGGTTGAGAGCAGAGTTGGTTCCAAAAGTTGAAGAGTATATCAGGGCCATAAACACTAGAAAAGATCAATTTCTAATTAGAGAAACAACACAAAAAATAGCAGAGGTTGAGGGAAACTATGACATGCATGAAGTGGATATTGAAAAAAAGAACCTATACTTTGTAAATTTTAGGAAATAAGTGGACAACCTTGTATTCATGCAGTTGCATTTATTGGTAGAAAGGAACACCCGACGTGGCACATTTATGTTACAGATTGTTATCTTCTTCTTAGGTAACTAGCACATTTTTTCCTTCATAGGAATATTTAGATATATGACACTAAATTCTTATGTATTTATATATCTACCAACCATGTTGTATTTATATACCTACCAACTGTTTTTCCTTCATAGGAACACCCAACGTGATATTAAAGATTTAAGTGCTTTGCATGTAAATATTAATGTTTGGTGGTAGATATGTAAATACATAATGATTGTGTGGTGTATATGTAAATGCCACTCTTAGCTGCAGCAGCTATTGAACTTATTCGCATTGGGACAGCATCAGGTTGACAACCACCTCAGGTTGACAACCACCTCCACGTACTTCTTCTCTTATCTGGATCTCTTAAACTGAATTAGACTTTTTTTTATAAAACCATAGATTGTTACTTTACTCAATATTAATAATTTTTTGTTTTGTTTTTTTGTATAGATATTGTGACTAAATTTAATTGAAGATATGGACGATTTCATTTTAATAACATTTAAATTCGATGGATATTTGGCACAAATCAAGAATCAAGACAGTAGGATGTATGATGGTGACGAACAAAAAAACTATTAAGTTTAAAAAAGGCATTGTGATTTTTGATGTGCTTAAAGAGAACATTCAAAATAATTGCCCTTGATTGAAAGATTATGAGTAAAAGTTATTCTATCATATATGTGAACCTCACCAAAAGATTATAAGGTCATTAGCAATGACATTGAGGTACTGATGTTGATGTTGTAGCTGAAAGGAAATTCAAGTTAAGATTGATGTCATAAAGATGATGGTAATAATGGTGGAATGTCTTCTCATGGTAGAGAGGCCAGGAATGACAGTCATATTTTGGAGTGTTACAATTCAAGCTTTGACTTTATTGACATTGCTAACTTGGAGCTTGAAGCTAGTGATGAAAGGCTTTTATTAGTCGGAGGTGAACATGAGAAACACATTTCAATGGGTGCACACTTTGCTGATTTGGTCATTTTTAAGAAATCCTACGATCAGAAGCTATGATGAAAAATTTTTGAATTAAGATACAGGCTAGCAACAAAACTCACGTCGTGGCGACTTGGTCGTTTCGAGCATGTCCATGACGAGTGCATTCATCAATATGTGAATTTGGGCATACTTTTGAAGTGAGAAAATTTGAACCAACTCATTTATGCCTGAGAATCAATAGAGTTGGAAACAAACAGACCGCATCCACTTGGGTTGCTCACTCAATTATAGACATTGTCAAAAAGAATCCATATTTTACTCCCAAACAAATTGGCAACAACCTGGAGTCAACTTATAATCAGTCGTCCTATATGAAGCTGTGAAGATCATGAGAAGAAGCACGAGATATCTTATTTGGATTGGTTGGTGATAACTATAATTGGGTGCCTACACTTAGAGCTGAACTTAGTCAAAGAAATTTTGGTTCTAATATTGTTTTCGCTTGTAATAAGGATGGGTTTTCTTTCCAGAGATTTTTGTTAGTTTCTAAGTTTGTATTGATAGTTTTCTAGTAGATTGTTTACATTTCATTGACCTTGATGCTTGCCATCTAAAGTCCAAATATTTATGTGTATTACTATCTACTAATTCTTTGGAAGGCGACAATGGTTTGTTCACCATAGCTTTTGCGGTGGCAGAGACTGAGTCAAAGAAAACATGTCAATGGTTTTTAGAGCAGTTGGCTGAAATAAGTGGTTGTGAATTACTAACATGACATTCATTTCTGATATGGAGAAAGGCCTAGAAAGAGCAATAAAGATTGTGTTTCCAAATGTTGAACATAGAATTTGTCTTCTTCATTTGTGGAGAATTTGAAGAAACTCTTTCGTTACAGCGAAAGGCCTAGGCTTGAGAGTTTGGTATGGTCAGCATCAAATGCAAATAGTAAGCATGAGTTTAATATGAATTTAAATGAATTATATAGTGTTAGCCTACAAGTTCATTCATATTTGCTCTCTTGGCCATAAAAATGGGCCAGAAGTGGTTTCTCACGAGATGTAAAAAGTCACAATAACACCAACAATATGTTAGTTATTCAACTCTTGAATTAGAGAGGTGTGTGATAAGCCGGTAGTTGACTTAATTAACAATATCAGGGGAATGTTTATGGAGCGAAGGGTGGAAATGAGATCAANCGAAATTGACTCACTGTTCAAAATTACACGTGAACAGTGTGTTCGTATTCGGCTCGAAAAACATATTCATATTCATGTTCGGCGCATTTACATTTCGAGCTTAAAAATTTATTCTTGTTTGGCTCGTTTGGCTTAACGAACAAGCCGACACGAGCTACTTAACGAGCTGAACACGTGCTGTTCGCGAACAAAAAGCCCAATTGACAGCTCTAATGGCAAATCCAAATTAGTTGGATGGTGGGTTTGAATTGGCCACCGATGCAAATTTGTAGGTATGTGTTATGTTCTTGCAGTAACTCTTTATTTCCTAGAACGTTCATTGTTGCTTTATCTTAATATTATCAACTACTAAAACTTCATGCCCGTAGCCGTCCTTGTATGCTAAGATCAAGTAATACGGAAATTTACATGCTTACCACACAATTCCTGTGTATTTATGTATCTAACATCTAAACTTTTATATTTATATTTTTAACACTTAGGTGTTATAAACCTATCCATAATATGTTTATTTCATTTTTTTTAGAAGTAATAGTAGTATTCTTTATGTGATAGTAAATATTTGAGTGTTATGCACTTAAATATTATAATTTAGGCATGTAAAAGACCCCTTAGAAGTGTTTAAAGTCATTATTGCTCAATTGTTTTGTGCATTTTGTATTTCATTGTCAATTACATAATTGAATAAGCTTGTGTGTCAACAATTTTCATATTACATTTATCTAATTTAATGGCACATGCACAAAGTGCAAGTATATAGAATTTATAAAAATAATAATATATTTTAAAAAATAAATTGATAGCTTAAACTACTTATTTCACTATAGTTAGATTTAAAAGAAAATGGATTGATGATGAAAATTAAATATNAATTTTGGCAGCACCTCCCCACTCTCCAAATTTCGGCCAACCCCTTCTACCTTCCCCCAACTGGGGTTCTATATCAAAGAAAGGAGAAAGGAGAAAGGAGAAGCCACCTACCAACTCCCTGGTAGCCGAATCAGGTAAAGGAAGAGCATTTTAGAGCGGAGGAAATGCGGCCTAGGGCAGAGGATCGGCCAGGTGGAACATCGCGGTTGGGGGAACGCTCGGTCGAGCAGNACCACAGAAAATGAGATGAAAATGTAAGTTAGAAAAGATTTTGGCAGCACCTCCCCACTCTCCAAATTTCGGCCTACCTTTTTACCTTCCCCCAACTGGGGTTCTATATCAAAGAAAGGAGAAAGGAGAAGCCACCTACCAACCTCCCTGGTAGCCGAATCAGGTAAAGGAAGAGAAGAAATGCATTTAGAGCTGAGGAAATGCGGCCTAGGGCAGAGGATCGGCCAGGTGGAACATCGCGGTTGGGGGAACGCTCGGTCGAGCAGAGATCGAGGAGACGAGTCGCGTGAGCAACCAGCGGCGAAATGCCGCGTGTGAGGAGGCGAGGAAGACGCTCGGGCTTGGCGACATCGCCCGATCGATCCATGCTTGCGGGAGTTAGGGCGCGGGACACCGAGCGGCTCCTGGTCGAGGGAGAAAAAGAAATGCCGCGGGTGAGGACCTAAAATCTCTGGTTTNCATCCGGAGAAGTTTGCAATTTCACCCGTCCTTTTGGCTTAATTGAAGTCTGATTTCGTGCAATTTCGTGAAATTTGTGTATTTGGCGTGTGTATGTGATGAAAAAGTCATGACGATGTTTTCCTAAGGCTTGCAGTCCTATCAGGAACTTTTCCCTTGAGTCTTCGCAAAATAATCCATAACCGCTCGTTCATAAGACGATGGTCTTGTGCCAAAGATGCTAGGCATCAAAGAAAAATAAGAATTGGCTCGAATTTTCTAGAATGGTGAGTCTCAATTCTAGTTTTCTAAGACGGTCAATAGGAACTCCTAGAACTAGATCATAGGCTCTAAGGAGGAGAAAAGAAGACCTCACAAAAATGAGGTCAACAGCTATCGCTCACCAGAAAGCATTAAAGCCACTATGCAAGTCTAATGAAATAGGTCTTCATCTCTATGATTTGACTAATACATGTATCACATGTAGAAGCGTGCTACTAAAATAACTAGATGATATCATACTATCGTTTTTTAATAGAAGCGAGCTTTTAAAATAACTAGATGATATCAAACTAGGCTTTTTTATCATCAAATCTAAGGTTGTAAACAAACCGAGCTTGAACGAGCTCAGGCTTGACTCATGTTCGGCTCGTTTGAAACTGTTTGTGTTCTAAATCGGCTCGTGAACAGTGTGTTCATGTTCGACTCGATTTAAATATTCGTGTTCGGCTCTTGTTCGGCTCGAAATTGGCTCATTAAAATTAAATTGAAAAAAATAGATGTAAAATGTTAGATTCGAACCTGAACCAAATGTATGAAAAAGAAGGAACATAACCACATTACCACACGAGTTGTTATGATTTAAACTTAGATATAAATATATATAATATATTATTATATAAATAATATATGTGAAATATTATTATATAATAACCGCTCGTTCATAAGACGATGGTCTTGTGCCAAAGATGCTAGGCATCAAAGAAAAATAAGAATTGGCTCGAATTTTCTAGAATGGTGAGTCTCAATTCTAGTTTTCTAAGACGGTCAATAGGAACTCCTAGAACTAGATCCTAGGCTCTAAGGAGGAGAAAAGAAGACCTCACAAAAATGAGGTCAACAGCTATCGCTCACCAGAAAGCATTAAAGCCACTATGCAAGTCTAATGAAATAGGTCTTCATCTCTATGATTTGACTAATACATGTATCACATGTAGAAGCGTGCTACTAAAATAACTAGATGATATCATACTATCGTTTTTTAATAGAAGCGAGCTTTTAAAATAACTAGATGATATCAAACTAGGCTTTTTTATCATCAAATCTAAGGTTGTAAACAAACCGAACTTGAACGAGCTCAGGCTTGACTCATGTTCGGCTCGTTTGAAACTGTTTGTGTTCTAAATCGGCTCGTGAACAGTGTGTTCATGTTCGACTCGATTTAAATATTCGTGTTCGGCTCTTGTTCGGCTCGAAATTGGCTCATTAAAATAAAATTGAAAAAAATAGATGTAAAATGTTAGATTCGAACCTGGACCAAATGTATGAAAAAGAAGGAACATAACCACATTACCACACGAGTTGTTATGATTTAAACTTAGATATAAATATATATAATATATTATTATAATAAATAATATATGTGAAATATTATTATATAATTTTTTTTTTATTTCGAGCTAAAACGAGCCAAACACGAGTGAACAAAGAGTTATTCGTGTTTGGCTCGTTTATAATTCGAGCTTTAAAAACTTGTTCGTGTTCGACTCGTTTACTTAACTAACAAGCCGAACACGAGCTACTTAACAAGGCGAACATGGGTTGTTCGCGAACAACAAGCTTTTTTGATAGCCCTAATCAAATTACTAGTTAGCCACACAATAATTAATAAGTTTACGGTCATAGGAAGTATCAACCCTTGATCTAAATAGACCCTGATCGATAAATGACGGTAAATCTGGTTTAACAAACCTAATCTGCCTCAAGGGAAACTAACCATTGAATCCTCTTATTTATTTATTGAGTCTCACAAGCAAAAGGGCGAGCTTTAATTTTTGACCATCAAGTATTAATCATAAGTTCTTAGGCAAGTTTTCATCATCAATATGACTACATTGTTTTTTTTTTATTTTTTTCCCCATTTTATCTTTAAATTTCAATTTGAGTTGTATGCATAGTTCTTGGTATATTGCAATGCCCAAAGCTTTTATTTGTTATCCATTCATTAATGTTTTGCAGATAATTTTTTTAAATTTAATTAATATTTTGCAGATATAAGTGAGCTGAACCTGCCAAAAACGACTACCATATCATTTCCCAATGGGAAGGATGATTTGATGAACTTTGAGATAAACATTCGACCTGATGAAGGATATTATTTGTAAGCAATAATGCTTATTTGAAACAAATTAAATAAATGTGCATTGTGCTGTTATTCATATTTGTATTTATACTGCATGTGTGCTGTATTACTGTCTGATAAATGCTGATAAACCATTCAGATGAGATTATCCCATGTGTTCACTTCTTTTCTATGATGCAATTTTTTTCGAACTTAATCAATTTGAACTTAGAAACTCAAAACTTGAATGCTTTTTCCAGGGGAGGTAAATTTTTGTTCACTTTTCTAGTTCCTTCGTCATACCCTCATGAACCGCCAAAAGTCAAGTGCAAGACAAAGGTAGAACATCTATTTTTTTTTTTAGCTTTCCGCCCACTTGCATTCCTTTTTTTTCAATGTATGGCCTGATGTTTTCCGTATAATTCATATGTAATGCAGGTTTACCACCCTAACATTGATTTGGAGGGAAATGTTTGCCTAAACATTTTACGGGAGGACTGGAAGCCTGTCCTTAATATAAATACAATTATTTATGGACTTAATCATCTTTTTACGGTATTTTTGTGTAACCTAGTATAGTTAATTTTTTATTGTTCGTTTCTTTCATCATCGGGTCAATGAATTTTTTATTTTGTTAATGGGATCGAGCTTTTATTTCTGTCCTTACATGCAATGTTCTTGCCTGATATTGCAAGGGAAAACCTCTATTAGGTGTGGCGTTTTGTCAAATTCATATGTTTAAGGTTCCCCCAAACCAGAATTGGTCATTGAAAGGATGGGATCTCTTTTCTGATTAGTTTTGCTCTAGAATATGTATTCAACATTGAAGAATTTGTTGGGTGTTGTCATCGATTTTGTTCAATCTGAAATAGCTCCACATCTCTGCGTTGCATCTAGCATGTCTAAATATGAAGCAATGAAACAAAGTTATACAACAACAACAACAAAAACGAAAACAACAAGCCTTTATCCCACTAAGTGGGGTCAGCTACATGAATCATTTTTCCCCATTGTGTCCTATTGAGTGTCATATTTTTATTTAATTCTAATAGATTAAGATCATTTTTTTACAATATGCCAAAGTCTTTTTAGGTCTACCTTTGCCTTTCTTAACATAAGTCGAATGTAAAACATCTACTGTCCTAACTGGATCATTAGATGGTCGACTTTTGATGTCACCAAGCCATCTAAGATGACACTTTCTAATCATGTCTGCCATTGGAGCTAGACTAACCCTTTCACAAATATATTCATTTCGCATTTTGTTTCTAAGTGTGAAGCCACTCATCCATCTAAGCATTCTCTTCTTAGCAACACTTAACTTTTTTTATGCTTCTCTTTTAAAGGCCAACATTCTAGGCCATAGAGCATTGCAAGTCTCACCACTATCTTATAAAATTTTCCTTTAAGTTTAAGCGATACTTTTCTATCACATAATGGGCCCGATCCATTCCTCTACTTCAACCAATTAACTTGAATTCTACTAATAACATCGTCATCTATATCACCATCACTTTGAACAATAGACCCGAAATATCTAAAACGTTCACATCTTTTAATAATTTTATCACCCGTAGTTACAACTCTGTCAACTCTTTCCTCACCTGTCTTATCCATGTGAAGTATATCATCAATGAAAAGCAGACACCAAGGTACATATTCCTATAAATGTCCAGTAAGGGCATCCATAACTAAAGCAAAAGGATATGGGCTTAAAGCCGATTCTTGATGTAATCCAATTGAAATATGAAAATACTTGGTCAATCCTCCTTCTGTTTAAACACAAGTAACACCTCTAGTTTACATACCTTTAATGACTTGAATATTAGTCAAATACATTTCTTCTCTTAGAATCTTTTCGTATATTTTTTCTAAATCAATAAAAATCAAATATAGATCTTCCTTATTCTCTTTGTACTTCTCCATCAAATCTCTCAATAAATGTATAACTGCCATAATAGACCTGCCCGACATAAATCCAAACTAATTATGAGAAATCTTTATATCACGTCTTAACTTATGTTCAATTAGCCTCTCTCATAATTTTAAAGTCGGACACATCAACTTAATTCCTATATAATTTGCACACTCTTGTGCATTCTCTTTATTATTAAAAGTAGGGACCAAAATATTCTTCCTCCACTTCTTGGGCATCTTTTTAGTTTTTAAAATAATATTAAAAAGTTTAGTAAGCCAAAAAAGTCCCAAGTCTCCAAAATATTTCTACACTTCAATTGGGATATCATCAGGTCTTATTGGTTTTTCACCCTTAGATTTGTTTAAGTCCTCAATAACGTTTTTTTTATTAATGCAACGGTAAAAGTAAAACATTTTATTAATATTCACGATATTAAGATCACTAAGGTTGATNTTCCAAAATATTTCTACACTTCAATTGGGATATCATCAGGTCTTATTGATTTTTCACCCTTAGATTTCTTTAAGGCTTCAATAACTTCTTTTTTATTAATGCAACGGTAAAAGTAAAACATTTTATTAATATTCACGATATTAAGATCACTAAGGTTGATCGTATTTTTAAAAATTTAATTGAAAATTTTATTGAAATACTCATCCACCTATGTTGAATATCTTTCTCTAAGAAAAACACTTTTTTATTTTCATCATTATTACACTTTGCTTGAATTAAATCTTTATTTTTTTTCCTCTTTGTTTGGCTTGTTTATACATATATTTTTCACTCTTTTTAGCATATAATCTATTATAAAGATCAATAAAAGAAGAACTTTTAGNGTTTTTAAAAATTTAATTGAAAAGTTTATTGAAATAGTTCATTTACCTATGTTGAATATCTTTCTCTAAAAAAAACACATTTTTATTTTCATCATTATTACACTTTGCTTGAATTAAATCTTTATTTTTTTCCTCTTTGTTTGACTAGTTTATACATATATTTTTCACTCTTTTTAGCATATAATCTATTATAAAGATCAATAAAAGAAGAACTTTTAGCATCACAAATTGTTCTATTAGACTCGTTACGAGTCACCTTTTATTTTTTCAGTTCTTTTACATTCAAATCAATTTTTATAACACAACTTTTTATATTTTATCTTTTCTTGCACATGATTATTNGTCCAAAATTGTTCTATTAGACTCATTACGAGTCACCTTTTATTTTTTTAGTTCTTTTACATTCAAATCAATTTTTATAACACAACTTTTTATATTTTATCTTTTCTTGCACATGATTGTTCCACCACTAAGTATTTTTATTTATAAAAACTTTTCATTTTGATTCTCCAAGTACCTCTTTTGTTATTTGTTTAATAGTGTTTGTTACTTTATTCCACATAGAATTAGGTTCATCATTATCATCCCAAATCTTGAAATTTACTCATAAAATTAAATTTATGTGTCTTTTAGATGTCTCTATCTAATTTTATAATAATATTTCATTGTATTCTTTATTCTACAACTCTTCATCTTAAAATTTAGAACTAATAATTTATGTTGAGTACTTAAGTTTTTACTTGGAATGATCTTACAAAATTTTACATTCTCGACGAACTTTTTTTTTTTTCATAAGAAAATAATCAATTTGTGTTTTATTAGATCCATTTTTATAAGTAATAATATGTTCATCTTTTTTTTAAATAAAATATTAGTAATAACAAAATCATATGCTATAACAAACTCTAACATGATTCTACTTTCTTCATTAATCACTTCAAAACCGGTCACCATGAATATTTTAAAAATCTTGTACCACTTTACATAAATAAAGAAGCTTTACTAATGACAGAGTCTTGTACTATTTCAATTTAGTGTCTCGATCATGCAACATTGAGCTTAATTTAGTCTCTCTGCTATACAAAATTGATTCCATATTAGTTTTTGATGGACCATATTGGATCAATTTTGTATAGCTAAAGTGAATAAATTTGTGAAATGTGATATTCTAGGTTTATATTAGCTATATCTGAATAATCGGTGAACTATTTTGGAGTTTAAATGTATTTAATTTGTATTGTAGTGGANCCTCTATCTAATTTTATAATAATATTTCATTGCATTCTTTATCCTACAACTCTTCATCTTAAAATTCAGAACTAATAATTTATGTTGAGTACTTAAGTTTTTACTTAGAATGATCTTACAAAATTTTACATTCTCGGCGATCTCTTTTTTTCATAAGAAAATAATCGATTTGTGTTTTATTAGATCCATTTTTATAAGTATAAATATATTCATCTTTTTTTTAAAATAAAATATTAGTAATAACAAAATCATATGCTACAACAAAATCTAACATGATTTTATTTTCTTCATTAATCACTTCAAAACCGTAGTCACTATGAATATTTCTAAAATCTTATACCACTTTACATAAATAAACAAGCTTTGCTAATGACAGAGTCTTATACTATTTCAACTTAGTGTCTCGATCATGCAAAATTGAGCTTAATTTAGTCTCTCTGCTATACAAAATTGATTCCATATTAGTTTTTGATGGACCATTTTGGATCAATTTTGTATAGCTAAATTGAATAAATTTGTGAAATGTGGTATTCTAGGTCTATATTAGCTATATCTTAATAATTGGTGAACTATTTTGGAGTTTAAATGTATTTAATTTGTATTGTTGTGGATATTTTGTTTGCAGTTTATCTTTTGAGTTTACAAATCTATTGATAAATTGCGACGAGGATTTGTTCTGTTTCTATGATAGCTGGAATGGTGATGTTTATTTATGTAGTATTTCGTGAATTTACACATCTTTATCATTGATTTAGTTTGGAAAGCTGGTTCAATTACCTTCTAAAATTAACTTTAACTAGTCTTATCCCATTCGAGGGTTCTTTGGTTCCTTATAGATAAAAACTTAATTTATAAAATGATTTTTTATGAAATTTCTCAGCAAAAATGAATCATTCTTTTGAGGGAACTTGTGGAGTTGAAATCAATCTTAATGTCTTAACATTTCTGCGGGATGGTATGAATTCGACATTTCTTTCTATCTTCTCAGTAAATATTTTTGAACTTTAAGCAGTTAAACTGGCCCTTCATGAATTATCATCCTGCAGTTATTTTTGTTTGGTGCATATGGAGTGTTCAATTTTATTTTGTACAGTGTTTGCCACTTTTGTCAGGTTCCCATTGATTCTTCTTTTTCTATTTTTAATTCTTCTATATTAAATCTATCTCAAAACCACCTAAACATACATATTTACATTCATACCAGTCAAATCTTTAACATCACATCAAAAATGCCATCATCACAACCTTTTTAAAAGTGAAGTAAAACCTCTCATGTATAGGTTCGTAAAACCAAGGTGTTATAAGTATACATATCAAACTTTAGGTGTTAGATATGTAAATACATAAGAATTGTGTGGTATGTATATAAGTTTTTATTTTTTTTAATGGTAGTGGTTACCTTTAAACACGATAATTGTGGCCATTTTAATGGTCTTTCATCATTAAAGCACAATTTGTGTGGATTAAAGAGATCATCAACCAGACTTTTCTTCTNCAATTACCTTCTAAAATTATCTTCATCATAAATAGTTATATCCCATTCGAGTGTTCTTTGGTATAGATAAAACTTAATTTATAAAATGATTTTTTATGAAATTTCTCAGCAAAAATGAATCATCATTTTGAGGGAACTTGTGGAGTTGAAATCAATCTTAATGTCTTAATATTTCTGCGGGATGGTATGAATCCGACATTTCTTTCTATCTTCTCAGTAAATATTTTTGAACTTTAAGCAATTAAACTGGCCCTTCATGAATTATCATCCTGCAGTTATTTTTGTTTGGTGCATATGGAGTGTTCAATTTATTTTGTACAGTGTTTTCCACTTTTGTCAGGTTCCCATTGATTCCTCTTTTTCTATTTTTAATTCTTCTATATAAATCTATCTCAAAACCACCTAAACATTCATATTTACATTCATACCAGTCAAATCTTTAACATCACATCAAAAATACCATCATCACAACCTTTTTAAAAGTGAAGTAAAACCTCTCATGTATAGGTTTATAAAACCAAGGTGTTATAAGTATACATATCAAACTTTAGGTGTTAGATATGTAAATACATAAGAATTGTGTGGTATGTATATAAGTTTTTATTTCTTTTAATGGTAGTAGTTAACTTGAAACACGGTAATTGTGGCAATTTTAATGGTCTTTCATCATTAAAGCACAATTTGTGTGGATTAAAGAGATCATCAACCAGACTTTTCTTCTCACGAGTAATGCTTTTCAGCCAATGCCCAACTCTCAGGCATGGGGAGCAGTGAATACTGTCTTCTTCTTCTCAAGAACTACCGGTAGTGGTAGATGATTTTTTTTTTCTCGAGCAGGTAGTTCATACAAGGCATTGGAAACATCATATGAAATGTCAATATCATGGATATGTTAGATTACAAAAATTAAAAATACAATATCAAAACTTGGTGCCAAAGTCAATGTTCACATCGTGTGCTTTTGACGAGTATGAACTTTCAATTCTTTCAGATCTGCTCAGCTTTAAATAATACAGTTAAGTGGGTATAACAACTGTGATTCGTACAAATTTGTCTCGATTATTTACAAAGAGATTTGATTTGGCCATATATAAAAAAATCTAACATCTACCATGAGAAGTAGACAATCTCATCTATTTAAAATACCTTTAGTAGATCTGTTTGATAAGGTATCTGATGTGAATTAGCAACGAGGATGAAAAGAGAGAAGAATCCAAAATATGGGTTGCAGATTCATGAATAAAGTGAAATAAAATAAATTAAAGTTTGGGATAGTACCCACCAGAATATCCTAGAATTTTCAATTTGCGAGTACTTTTCCAATGGCTTGTATCATTTCATATGATGTTTNAATACAATATCAAAACTTGGTGCCAAAGTCAATGTTCACATCATGTGCTTTTGACGAGTATGAACTTTCAATTCTTTCAGATCTGCTCAGCTTTCAATAATACAGTTAAGTGGGTATAACAACTGTGATTCGTACAAATTTGTCTTGATTATTTACAAATAGATTTGTTTTGGCAATATATAAAAAAATCTAACCTCTACCATGAGAAGTGGACAATCTCATCTATTTAAAATACCTTTAGTAGATTTGATAAGATATCTGATGTGAATTAGCAACGAGGATGAAAAGAGAGAAGAATCCAAAATATGGGTAGCAGATTCATGAATAAAGTGAAATAAAATAAATTAAAGATTGGGATAGTAACCACCAGAATATCCTAGAATTTTCAATTTGCGAGTACTTTTCCAATGGCTTGTATCATTTCATATGATGTTTCCTTTCTTACAGTTAATTTCTTAGATGCTCTCATTGTAAACCTGTTTGGATTCAAACATATCATTATCTTATCATTGGTTTGAATTTCATATATCTTATATCATCACTAAAATTGAGCTTATGAATGCCATAAATAACAATTAATTCCATGCGAGTATCTTTTTGTAACTTATGCAAATGACCAATGTGAAGTAATCAATACAAATATGAAAATGCTAACATTAACATTAATGGGCATTAATATTGATTTATAACTTATTCCTAGATGTTGAAATAATGAATGAAATCAAAAGATAACAAATCACACATATATATAGCATACCAATATGGAGGGACAACTTATTTAAAGGAAGTGTACCTATTTATCTTAATTTATTTATTTTAATTTATTTATTTTAATTCAGTCCACTATTCCCCTGAAGTCCCAAACATGTGATTGTTATGTGCGACCGTGGAATACTTTAGGGGGCGATGTGTCCCCTGTCTCGTTCATGTTTGCTTCTTTTATATTTATTATTATTATTATTATTATTATTATTATTTGTTATATTTACATTTTTTTTAACTTATTTATATATATATATATATATATATATAAGCATGCATACATATATAAGATATAATAATAAATTTCCACATCACACACACATACACATACACACATGCATAATCTGAGTCAGCCTTTCTGGGATTAGATAATCTCTTAACTTAACTATAGTATGTATCGATCATCCAAAACCGAAACAGTTAGCAGCAGAAAATGACTTCACAATCTCTTGAATGTGCATGTTAATACAAATTCTCTATTGAATCATACCACCCAATAACTATTTATTTACATATCTAAAACACACACGCACACACACATACCAGCCAATTCCTATTTATTTACATATCTAAAATACACACACCATTAGAGACGTGCATACATACATAGCATTTCTGGGATTAGCTAATCCCTGAACTAAACTATAGTATGTATCGATCATCTAAAACCGAAACAGGTAGCAGCCGAAAAGGACTTCACAATATCTTTAATGGGGTTGTTAATACAAATTCTCTAGTGAATTATGGGGCATTTACATCCACACACATACCACCCAATTCTATTTATTTACTTATCTAAAACATAAACTTCACTTTTTTACATTTATACCACCCAAATCATTTGTATCACATCATAAATACCACTGTTTTAACTTCATAAATTCCACTGTTTTAACTTTATAAATACTATTGTTTTAACTTTTGAAAAGTGAAATACAGCTTTTTCATGCAATAGGTATATATATATGAAAAAATTGAAGTTTACGCGTTAGATAGTAAATACATAAGAAATGACTGCTATGTATGTAAATCTTCCTTGGATAATTTGTTTCAAAACACATCAATGGATAAATCTTAAGACATGTTCTGCTTGCAGCAACCAAACCATGAGGATCCTCTGAACCACGATGCTGCTGCCATTCTTCGTGACAACCCGAGGTTGTTCGAGACAAATGTGAGAAGGGCGATGGCCGGAGGCTATGTGGGCCAGGTACACTTTCCCCGTTGCATCTGATTAAAACCTTCCTGATCCACTGTGGCAAGATAGTTGGAATGCCCGAGCAACTCTGCTCTGGCTGCTGCTATAGCTTTCTGTGAAATAGCACCCTCATGTTCTTGAAAATTACTTTATCTCTTTATTTTGGGTGAATATGGCATAGCTAGTTATGATTCAGAACTATGCTTGTATTTATTACTCTATTTTTCTCTCTATTGTATTAAGTGCTGAGTTTAGCTGGGCTTGACTAGGAATTACAGTATTATGGAATGTTGAATATCCTTATGCTGCATTAATAAGTGAAGCTTGGATGTAACATAAATTATTTCTTTGCTGTTTTTCCTTTAGGCCATTTACATAAGTTCCACCCAATTCCTATGTATTTACATTTCTAACATCAATTTTTTGTTTTTTGACATTTGTACCACCCAAATCATCCCTATCACATCAAAAATATAACCATTTTAACTTTTAAAAAGTGAAATGAATCTTTTTCATGCATAGATAAGGGGGTATGAATGTAAATATTGAAGTTTAGACGATAGATATGTAAATACATAGAAATTAAGTGATATTGTATGTAAATCGTCTTTTTCTTTCTATCTGGTTCTGAAGATTCTGATTTTATGTCCAACCTTGAAAGTGGGGATAGTGGGTTAGGGATTTTAGGCTGCACCACTAGATGCGTGCGGGTCCTATGGAGTGTAAGTGGATGTCATTGTTGATGTCCTCCTTCGTTTTTAGGTTTTTAGGTTGGTTGATTGAGAGTTTTAAATCATTAGGTTTTGAGATTGAGTAATAGAACAGATAAACTTATTTTTGGTGGCGAGTTACTCTTCTATCGAAGAGGGGAATTTACATATCTAACACTCGAAGATCTTTTTATATAAAAAAAAAAATTATTACGTCTTAAACTCAGTAACACATGGGGAACGACACCCACCTGCCTCCGAAAGCCTCATGTGATCTCGTGTTATGGGAGAAAATTTATCATATGGAGTCCGAACACAGCTCTGCGAGCGGACTTCCAGTAATATGCCGTCATTTAGAGGTTATTGACGTGAAATCATGGAGGTTATTGTGGGGTTATTGGAAGTTATTGCGGGAGTTAATGCAGGGGTTATTGAAACGAAATCGCAGGGGTTATTACGGGATAATTGGAGTGAAATTGTGGAGGTTATTGGAGAGGGGGGTTATTGAGGGCTTATTGTGGCGTTATTGGAGTCAATGCCCCAATAACCCCTTAATAACCTCTCAATAATCCTCCCAAATATATTTTGTGGTTCCACTTCAATGACATCCGCAACTCGACTTTAATTTTTCTTAGGTGGGTCTGATATAATACACATGACGGTATATTATTAGAGTCTGCACGTAAAATGCGCACGTACTCCGTATGGAAAATTTTCTTCACGTGATGAAACATTCCTCTTCCGCTTAAATTAAGAGTAGTTATATTGTGCAAATTATGATTGGAACAACAGTTGTTTTGCTATTTGCTTAGCTTTATTAACTTTCTAATTGAGTTTTGATCTCAACAATAAAAAAACAAAATTGTTTCATTGGGCTGAACTTGGGAAAGCATTAGTGATCGAAATGAGTTTAATTTAATATGATGAGAATAAGTTCTGTAAGCAAGAGTCATTAATGCATGCATTTAAATAGCTCTTATCAACTTCGTAATTTCATGTGATCAAAATAAGCTAATAACAATTAAGGGGGGGGTGTATTACTTTGTCAAAATTGGAAAATCAAAATGGATTGTTCAAGTTTGATTGATTCCGTTCAATTTAAAAAATATATTTTGGTTTTGACTTTTAAAAAGTGGTTCAGTTTTATTTTTAATTTAATGGAATGAAACAAATTTTCAAAATTAAATGGAGGATTCATAAAATTGCATCAATATTAAACAAATAAGATGTGTAATTTTTTATGCATGTACAATTGGTATTAAACTAACAATTAAATTTTGGTTTGTTCATGATCAAACAATTTAAATCCAATTAAATTTTGATTTGGCAAATTTGATTTTATCAAAATTTTGGCTGATTTATTGTTTAGCATATTAAATTTTGGTTGTAATTGATGTGACCAACTCTAAAATCTATCCATCAAAATCGATAGAATGTTTACTGGTGCACAATCAACAAATTTCTATTAACTGGTATGAATCATGAGGCACTAGATGAATCACGAGATACTTTTTTAGCAAGAAATGTTTAAATTTTAATTAAAAGTCGAGTGGAATTTTGATTTAATCAAACTTGTAGTTAAACTGATCACCTCAACAAGATGAACTCAATGGTTTCATAGTTGGTCCAATCTGAGTCAAATCAAGTCTAGATCAAGCCATTAAATCATTTTTGAAAGGTTTCAGTGTATAATTTGAAGGTCAAATATATTTCAAATCTGATAAGTTTTTAGTCAAATCGAATGTCTCAGCAAGACGAATCCAACAAGCCCAATATAGCTAAATTCTGACATCATTAAGACACCTAAATGTTCCTCAAATGACATTTGATCGAGGAAATCTCTTTGACTCGTCTAATTGAGTATTCTTAATTGATTCATTATATTCATTGAGGTCTTTCTCAAACTCTGCAAATAGAGTCCTACCCCCTTTAAAAAAGACCAAGGGGGCCTCAAGCCAGAAGATGATTAAAGTATGGAGAAGGAGCTAAAGTCCAACATCGCTTCACCGCAAATCTGGCAAAAACCTCCAACTCCTGTAGCAGACGACCACTATCGACTACTGCCTGTTAATGATTTTCGGTCGAATCTAACTCGATGCAATGAAACCCATTGTTGAATCACGACGTGAGTTGTGGAATCTCATCGTACTAGAGGCGTCAATCCGGGTCAACGGTCGGTTTCTGGTCTGACCTGAATAGGGTCAACCCTGAACCCGACCCTAATAATAAACAGATCAAAAACTAAGTCCTGCACCCGAGCTTGACCTACTAAACCGAACCCGAATCAAACTTTTGTGCTTATTCGGGTCATGTTTGAGTTTTCAGGTTCAACCCGAACCCGACCCGAATAATGATCCTGACTTAAAAAATATTTGGGTCAACTCTAACCCAAATTTTTCGAGGCGAGTTCGAGTCGTATTGGCTTGTCGGGTTAATTTTTGACACCCCTACATCGTACATTGTAGAGTAATGATGTATCTTGCAAAAAACACACCTTATATGGTGCAACGATGCTTCCCGAAGACAGTTTAACAATGCACCTAAGGATGACGATTTTCTTCGAGCTTCTTAAGCTCTCTCCTTGCTTCCTACCACTACGACCTACCGGCATCATCACAGCTGAATAATATGACCTATGTGGTCCACAACTCGTGTAGTTATCAACTTCGATCTTTGCACCCTACGGATGCATCACAACTCACCACTATGTCCAATTATCGCCTATGTGGCCCACAACCTGTGCAGCTCCAGACTCTATTTCTACGGCCTACGAAAGTCATCATAGCTCGCCATTATGACTTAGTTGACCCACTACGACCTATTTTGTTCACAGCTCGTGCAACTCTTGACTTTGGCCTTCACAGCCTATGGACGTCATCACGGCTCACCACTATGACTTGCAAGACCAATTACGTCCTACTTGGCCCACAATTCGTGCAGCTCCGGACTCCACCCTTTACGGCCTATGAAAGCCATCATAGCTCACGACTATGACCTATGTGACTAAGTACAACCTACATGACTCATAACTCCTACAAAATCGCACTATGGCCTCTGTAGTCAACCGACACTCCTTAAGCATTCATTTGCGGCTCACACAACCAACTACTGTCTTGACTTTCAACTATGACCCATACGATAGAATGGTGCTACAACTATCATCTACAACATTCAAAGCAGATTACTATCTCCATAACAATTAATTATGACATTTGTAATCTGTTATCACCGAGAATTACATTCATTATTTGACCTATTTCAATACTGATTGTAAAAAACAGCTGCGCGCTACTAGCGTGGCTCGTTGTAACATGTTATGGTTCTGCCTAAGAACAAGAACTTTTCGTAGCATATAAAATAGGTCATTCCTCTTTTTTTCTTTATCCACTAAACTCATTGATAGGCCTGTGTTACCTCTTTTATTGACTGATCTTCCGATCGCTTTATGAAAAGCCAAAGAGGATCTTAGGCTACCGGGGACCGACTTGTCTATTATAGTAATGCACTATTAGGCAGAGCTTTCTCGATCAACTAACTGACTGAGAAAGAACAGATCTATGAAATCAATCTATCGATTTTCAGAATTCTATAAATAGAAAGAAAACGAATAAGAAAAGAGGGATTCAATTCTCTTTCAGTGTTTAAGCCGGTTTCAGATTAGAAAGACTTTCCGAACGGCGAGTCAAGGTACTTACATAGTAGGGCAGCAGAGGGTATGAGATGAGAACGTGAGGGACACATGCATTGGTCAATAGTTTTCAACCGAGATCAATCATGTGGATTCAGTTATGGAAGGGATGAGGAATATCAGGATAAGCGGTGTTAACGAAGAAAGTAGGGGAAGGAAAACTCCAAGTCAGTTTATTCAAGCAATCGCTCTGAGGTCTACTCTTATGGTAGTACATGCTTGCCCTGTCCGCTCATCTGATTGAGAATCTGTTTAGCTATCTGCCGGTCATCCCTTTCATTCAATCTGATGGTAACTGGAAGAAACAATATCAATATGATGGTGAGGAAATAGAAAGAAGTCTAGCACATCTATCCATGAATCCCCCTGTCTTGCTATTGGCCCTAAGCTTTCAAGTGGCAGTACCTTTCTCTGGTTTCTTTGCTTGACTTCCTTCCTTTCTAAAGTTCACGACTTCTTGTCCATGTTCAAATTTTTAGCCGATATAGCTGTAAAAGCAAGGCGTGTAGATGGATCGACTTCCTATTGAAAGATTTCAATATTAAAATTGCCAATCAGAATTTCACATTGAAATCTGAAACTTTTCATCCACCCATGGGCATTTTCCATAAAGATGGTTTCCCTTCATAAGGAAACTTGAAATCTAAAACTTCTCTATCTCACCATCGAAAACTTGTTGAAAACTCATTTCTCGACTTCAATTCAAGTCGTGTAGAATTGGCATTGAGATCTTGAAGTCTTTAACGTGCTTGTGCTATCAAGCCGACAAATGACTGCTCTTTTCAATGACTACTTTCGAGCGATATTCACGAAAATGAAAAAGATTGAATGGTTCTAAACAGATTCGCTAGTTTGGTCAATTGACACTTTTTCACTAGTGATTGTAAGCTAGGTGCCCTTAAATGACAGGAGGGGAAGAAGCTCTAACAGAAGCATCCAATCAACCAACAGGGAATCCCACCTTTCACATTCTACATCTGCTACTGCTGAAGTGGATAATGCCTCCACTACCTGTGCTAGCAAACAAACAAAGACTCTAAGAAAAGGTTAGGTGTCCATGCCACCAACAAAATCCTGAAAGAAAAACAATATATCTTCTCTGGCAAACCACTAGAAGTACCCATCGAGTCGAGCAATGATCCAATTGGAGAAGCAAGCTACTCTTTGTCATCCTGGACTAAGAACAAGCTCCAAAGAATAAGAACTTTTCGCAATCTCAGTTACAACAACTAGTAGGAAAGCCGCCAATCTCTTGATTGACATTAATTTCAAACCGTTGCAACCAATCCTGCATACCAATCATCTGCCGCACATCAGACTCGACTTTTTAGATATTATGGAGGTTCAGTGAGCACCATGCCAACTCTCTCTACCATTTCCTTCTCTTCCACTTTGTCCAATATGAGTTCACCTGGTACTAGCAGCTTTATAGGGGAATTTCCAATCACATGTACTACGACTTCATTTGCCAAATACTGAAAGCAAAAGACTTTACCGAGAGCTGTCCACTAGATGTGGAGCCTATATACTCGTCCTACTCTTCCTGGAAGTCCATTTATGCCAAAAAAGCCTATTCTCCAAAGCGGAATAGTACATGTCATTGGTGACGGCAAGGACACCAACCTATGGCAATCTGCTTGGCTCAATGGTTATCCCCTGCGTGACCAACCAACCAGGATCACTCCTTCGGGCAGCTACCTTTTACTCCCAACCCAATCTATGTTGGTCCATGGGTCCAATCGATGAGATGATTCACTTACGGGTAATTTGGAAAAAGGCGCAGTACTGGAACTGCTATGTAGCTTTTGTGGGTTCGAATCCCTCTCTTTTTGTACCCCCATCAACACCTAATTCACCTTTTTCGTTTGCTTCGCGCCTTGTGGAAATTTAAACGTTGGTTCTTCCAACCAGATCTCTCTGCGTCAGATTGGTATCAGAGCTTAGGTTCGCAACTGTGGTGGAGAGCTTCGATGAAGGAAGATTTGAAATTGGGATGACTTCGGAAATTAGAGATGACACTCTAATTATTTCCATGTTGTCAACCAATACTAGCATTCATGGCCTCTTTCTCATCCAGGGGATGCAGAGCAAGTTTGAGAAAAAACTTCATTTTGAAACGTGGAGACCGGTACATACAGAACCAAACGCCTGTGTCAGATGCGGAGTGTTGTGGCCTGACCTATGTTACGTCCTACCTGGATATCTCATAGCTAGATAGGATCTCACTCCCTCGGTGGAACTTCATTAGCTACAATGTTCACAGCTCTACCTTTCTCAATTCAATCTTGTGAGAACACTTGTTGGCTTGTTCGATTACTTCTTGTTCTAGCCAGGCTAAAGTGACTCTATCACGAGTCAAAAGAGAGTGAATTCGTAGCATATTTGATTTTCTTAAAAGAGAAAGCACTGGAATGGAATGCGCAGAGCGATGAATAGATCTTGACTTTTGGTATACCAATAAGAAAGAATACACGTATTTGCCCAAGAGAAAGAAGAGGCTCTGGCTTAGAGTCAGCAATCACTCTTCCTAACCCAACAACGTTGAGACGGGGAGGTTGTGAAGTCAGTAAAGATGAACTCTTTCAGATTATAGCTATTATCAATGAACTATTGTCGTACATTTACAATGATCAACTTTGTAACTTCATCTTCTCTGATTCATGGGAAGAATAATCCTGTGTAATCACCATTCACGGTGGATTATTTTAATTGTGCTACACATCATAGTTTTTATCCTTTTTCCAGAATTTTTCATGTAAAAAATCAAGATGTCTCCTCATACTTAACTCTTTTTAATTGTGTGTCTCTTGGAGTCTCGTATAACGCTAATATGTTAAATTTTTAGTTTGTCATCGTGGACCTTCCTTCACGCATCACTCACCACCAGGAACAAGCTATAACATCATGAGTTTTGGATTTCAAGTGACAAAATATTTTTTCAGAACTTTTGGGACGCACATGCTTATAACCATAACTTTCTTATTGTGCTAAACAAAAAATTGTAGTAAAGAGAGAGCGGTAAACGTTGTGGAATAATTCCATCCCATACTTAAAGCGATGCTTGCAGTGTAGCCCTATAATTAGTTGGAGATAAAATCGTATTGGTTAGAGAGTTTTGCTTTGGATGAAGCCATGTGAGAAGTAATCTCATCAACTTTGTTTGTGAGGGACGACTATGCGGAGAAAATCATTACAGACTTAATGCGAAGGAATTGGGGTTCAAGGTTTAAGGCCCGTAAGGCAATGATGCAGAGGGACGCAGCAATATTTTATTGTTTGGGGAGGCGAGCAGCAGCAGCGCAGCACGTTTATGGTAAAACACGGGTTACGGGTTAGACCCCGCAGCCTGCTTTTCTCGTTCTGATTTTTACGGTGGTGCCCTCTTTTCGATCCCGCCCTCGTTCGGCTTATTACGCAAAGTGGAAGTTGCGATATGTTGCTCCTCTTCCTTCTCTTCTCTCACATTGCTCACGCTCCTTGGTTCCTCTTCCTCCTCTTTTCTCGTGTTTCTCACACTACTTGGTTCCTCTTCGTCCTCTTTCTCCATTGTTCGCCAGCGGTGAGCACTTTTTCTTCAACATATGTGAGTGCTTGTTCATTGGATTTGTGACGTTAGATTTGTAAATATTGTTCGGTGGTATGAATGTGTGGTATGAATGTGAATGCTAGATGATAGATGCTAGATTAAATTCTTGGTGTCTCAATTTTGAGTTTGGTAAGTTGTATGGAAAAAAAATTTTTTTTTTAAGTATGTGGCTCAGGGATGACAATAGTCTGATGTTAGATATTTTTTAGTGAGGTTCTATATTGGCTGTGACATGGTCATTGATGTGAATACACATCATTTGGGTGATCTGCATGAAGATCTAACAAATAAAAAGGAAAAAAAAATGATTATGGGTGCGGCTTGTGCATTGATGTTAGACTATTATTATTGTTCTTTGTAGTTCTTGGTGGTTGTAGGTGGACATTGATATGAATACATATCAATTAGGTCGTTGTGGCTTGGGCAAAACTATTTATCGTTGTTGTTCCTCTTTCAACTTTATCTAATTATGCAAAAGTATTTAAAAAGGTCAGCATAATTTTATAAATCATCTTTATAAAAAGCTTCATCATCCTCCAACGAATCGTTAAGTGTACTTCAAGCACAACGGAGTCGAAGATTATCACTGAACAATTTGAGGGTATAATAGAGTTCAAGTGTTAGGCATATAAATATATTATATTACTTTTTGTGTTAGATTTGTAAATTGAGAAATTTGCATCGGAATGTATATGAATCAACCATTAAAAATATCATGTTGTAATTTCACTCTTCTTCTTCTTTTTTTCATTTTATAATCAAGAAGGTAATGCATTGCTCTTCCCTTTTAGTTTGGCTCACTTAGGGTTCGTTTGGGGCCGCTTATTTGGTGCGGTGGTGTTTTGAAAACACATCTGGACTGTTTGGATAAATTGTGTCTTGACAGCTTATACGTTTGGAAAACACTGAAAGCAGTGTTTTCACACCGCACTTATCTAGGTGTGCGGTGGCAGCTTTTTTGTAACGATTTGACATTTTCCAAAAAATATAAAAAATTATAGTAGTCACCTTACCTAACTTATCAACAAATTATTCAATAAGCTACAGCTGACCCAAACATGCCCTTAGTATTTCTTGTATGGAAAAGTCACTTTAATCTGTTATTATAAAGATTTTGTAGAGGGACTTTGATGGGAGGGCATAATTGGGTTGATTCATTTATATATATAACTGACATTTAAAAAGCATTTAATTAATTGGTCATAAATAATTTTATTTACTAATTCGACAATTAATAATAAGAGGCATTTACATGCATACCACTCAATTCCTACGTATTTATGTTTCTAACGCCTAATATGTAATTTACACGTTGACATCACTCAATTATTTCGTATCATATAAAAAATACTACTACTTTTAAGTTATGAAAATTAATAAAATACATCTTTTTATGGATAAGTAAGATGGGAGTAGATATATAATTACATTGGAATTAAGGATTATGGAAGTAAACTTTCTAAAAATAATTAAAGTGTTAGATATTTAAATCCTTCTGGCCATTTTGTTTGGAAGGAAACAGTTAAGGTTGCCAGAATTTCTGAGGGTTTCTCCTGTTGGGATGTTGGTAATAAGAGCTGTGGTTTTTAGTATGATAATTGGTTAGGAGAAGCTTTTTGGCTAATTCTTATTTGGGCCTTTTTGAAGTGGATTTTGTAATTAAAGATCGTAGGAGTAAATGAGTAATGATACATGGGATTTACATAAGTTGTGTAATCTGGTTAGTAAGGTAGATGTTAACTTGATTGTTCATCTAGTAATGATAAAAAAAAAAATTAAAGGTCAAGGTGGCAGTTTTATTTCAAAAAAGTTTGCTAAGTCTTGGCTTTTTTTAATTGTATGGATTTAAATTGGGCTTGGAATTCTTTTGTTAAGCCTTCTCAATTCTTTTTCTTTTGGAGGCTTTTTCATCATATTCTTCTTACGGATGATATTCTTAAGATGAAAGGTTTGAGGCGTTTCTCTAGATGTTTTCTTTCCAATCAAAATGAAGATAATGCAGAGCATATTTTTATTAATTGTTTGTTTGCTAAAGATATTTGGTCAAAGGTTTTTATTCTTTGTGATAAAAGGATGAATGATGTTATTACAAATTCCATTGTTGGTTATCTTTAATTGTTAGAGAAATTATGGGGACGGTTTGTTTTTTGCTTTTATTCCTATTGTGATCTTTTGGTTGCTAGAAATGAGGCTAAGCATAAGTGTAATCTGATTTCTAAGCTCTCTTGTTTTACTTACATTAGAAATTTCATTTTCGAAATGCTTAGATATGACAGGTTTAAGAAACCCATAGAACTGGACCTACTTAAGGTTTTTAATATTTTGATTCCTATGAATTGCAAACATGTGACTAATTTGGTTATGTGGAAAAAACCTAAGAGAGGTGTTTTGAAATTCAATATGGACGGTAGTTGGAATAGTTTGTTTGCTTGTATTGGTGGACTTTGTCGAAACTCCATGAGTGTATGCTCACTGTGACTTTTTGCATCGGTTTATGTTGTTTCTCCTATCTGTGTTGAAGCAGATGCGGTAATCATGACTCTGTGGTTGGTTGTTAGATGCGGTTGGAATAATATTGAGAATGAAATGAATTCTCTAGAGTTGTGGAATTACTGCAGTAAAAAGGAGTATCCTTGGTTTTTTATTATTCATATGAAAAAAAAAATTATTTTACCTAAGTATGTGCAAGTACAGTGGATGTTTATTCATCACGAAGGTAACCAGTGTGCTAATTGGGTTGCGAAAAGAGGTTTGGATTCTCAGGAGTTTAATTTTTCTATTACTGTTCCATTGGAGCTTTTTTGGTTGATTAAAGAGGATTGTTTACATATTTCTTATATTCATACTGATATTTTTTTCTAATGTGTTTTCTTGCGTGAGTTTGTATTCGTGGCTAATGGTTCTTGGGTTTTTAGTTGTTTTTTGAGTAAGTTGTTTGTGTGGGGGGGTGTATTTAATCTTAGCAAATATTCAAACATGGCAGTTTTATTATCCAATATAAAAACATATAAAATGTTATTATTTTATTAAAATTTAGTAATGATAAGTGATATTATAATTAATTTTAAATTAATAAAAAGTCAAAGTAATTGATAAATAACATTTAATTTAAACTAATAAACGTTTAATTAAATAAATGGCACTCATTATATTTTATTAGAATTTAATTGTGGCAATTCAAAATCGTGTAAATAAGTCATATAATAAAGTATCATATTAAATATAGTTACTACTCATTATGCCAAATTGAAAATTATAAATAATTTTAATTAAGTTTATAAGTATTCATAATATCTATTTTAATACGTTTTCACTAATCAAAAGTTATTAAATATTTATAACGTCTAAAATCATTCAAATCATTTATATAAAAAAATAATAATTGAATGATTAATTTCCACTCTTTATTAAAAAAATAAATAAATAAAAAGATAATGTCAGAAATCATTCAAATCATGTTTTCGTTTTTGTAAATTTGTAAAAAAAGACGATCTTAAAAACTAAAAATTAAATAGAAACAAAACATATCCAAATATTACTCCGGTTTTTTGACATTTAGTTGGATGCAATTAAAAATTAATATGAATTTATTTATACCCTACAAACTTTGAGTAAAAATTTATTTATTTAATTTATATTTATTTATTTTTTAGCCCGTACAAAAATCTACAAGCTGAGAATTTATTATTAATAGGGCTGTGAACGAGCCGAACTTGAGCGGGCTCAGGCTTGGCTCGTGCTCGGCTCGTTCAAAATAGCTCGTGCTNTGACTTTTTCACCTAACTTTTTAAGATGCTAAATTCTAAGGATTAATTAGGTTCAGTGAGTTTTCCAGTTTCCACCATGAAACTGCATGTGGTCTTAGTAAAAAAAAAAATTGTTTGTTAAATGTTTATCTTTCCTTGAGATTTGGAATCAGGAATGATCTATTTGTTACATTGCCAGTGAAATAAATGCTTTCTTCCTTAAAATTATTTCAGGTTTGTACCGGTACAGACTGGGTGATGTTGTTAAAATAGCTGGCTTTCACAACTCAGCACCAAAACTCCAGTTTGTTCATAGAAGAAACCTCATTCTAACCGTCAACATTGATAAGAACACTGAGAAAGACCTTCAGTTGGCTGTCGAAGAAGCGAGCAAGCTCTTGGCTGCTGAGAAGGTTGAGGTCCTGGACTTCACCAGCCATGTTGATATGTCAACCAATCCCGGCCACTATGTAATCTTCTGGGAGCTCAGCGGTGATGTTAAGGATGAAGTTCTCAATAACTGCTGCAATTGCTTGGACCGTGCCTTCGTCGATGCGGGCTATGTCGGTTCAAGGAAAATCCGAGCAATCGGCCCTCTCGAGCTCCGCATTGTGAATCGGGGTACCTTCCATAAGATTCTTGAACATCACCTAGCTCTCGGTGCAGCGATGAACCAATTCAAAACACCCAGATATGTTGGTCTGTCAAACCACAGCGTGCTTCAGATTCTTAATGACAGTGTGCATAAAAGCATCTGCAGCAATGCGTATGATTGAAGGAGAAAGTAGAACAGGCCAACTTTTTAAGCTATTTTATGATGATGTTATAAGCCTGCTTAGCTTTGCCATTTTTTTTTTTCACTTTCTAGTCTTATGACAGATTTGTAATGTTATGTAATTTTCCCCACGCATATGATTTATCAATGGGACGCAAGCAGAACGTATGGAATCAAGCACAGTGATTGTTAATATGCTTGATAGACGAATAATTTACATCCATACCACCCATTTCTTATGTATTTACATATCTAACGCCTGAACTTAGGTTTTTACATTTCTGCCACCTTAACTATACATCAAAAGGTGTATTTCACATTCTAAAAAATTAAAGAGTGGTATTTTTTATGTGATATGAAAGATTTGGATGGTATGAATGTAAAAAGAAAAATTTTGGTATTAATATGTATAAGAATTGGAGGTATACATGTAAATATCCCTAAAATTAAGCGACCAAATAATAGGCAAAGGATCTTGCACAATGAGTGACTCGATGACTATGTGACCTCCAAACAATTGTACAATATGAATGATCATCTCAATAGGATGATCCCATTGATCTTCGAGCACTTTTCTCAAACTCATTCTCACTAAATTCTCTAGTGGAAGTGAGTTTAGTCTCTGTGGGCTTCGAAAATTCGATATACACATCAGACTCTTGTCAAGAGCTTAACATGTTAAGTTCCAGGTTAAATTTTTAAACGGTAGATAAGATAGTAGATAATACACTATTTAAAGTTCCACTCTCATTTTGCCATTGAGTTTAAGATTTGGGGTCTGAGATTTTCCATAAGAACAACCCCTATGGTTAATTAACTCTCCCGATAACTAGAGAGGATTTACGATTAAGACTAGTTATTAGAGTTTAATTATTAAGACTTGGCATATTATGACAACAAATTTTAAAATTTAAAATTATAACAATTATCATCGTGAGCTTAAAGTTGATGGTAGAGAAAAATATGACAAACCCGATCAAGATTTCATCGTTTTGTATGGTCACTTGTCTACTTAGTCAGTAGAGGTAGTTGACCTAATCTGGCATAAGGATCTTAGTTAATAACCATGAGTTGCTTCGTATAAGGGGACCCGATAGACCCGGGATGATGTTTGTCAAAGAGCATTAATCTAAGTCAACTTTAGCTTATAGAGATCTCAACCTTATCAATTATAGCATATGATTCAATATTCTACATGGGAGAATGTCATTGACGAACATACAAGCAACAACTATGATCATAATATAATGATGTAATTTGGTAACAAACCATGCGATCAGAGGAATCTGATCGTAATCGCTTCCTTATGGCGTTATTTGACAACAAAATCGCACAGACAGAGGACTCGGGCTATATCCTTGTTGGCATAAAATTATTTTGATTTTGAATTTTATAGTATATTTAGGATGACATTGGCTCTTTGTGAGCTCGAGTCAACATTAAATTTGTCTACTTCGACATACCGTTGTGGAGTATGGATAAATTTTACTTTTAACTTTTAAGTGATTAATTTTTCACTAAACATTTTTTTAATTTTATAATTTAAAATCTTAATTTTATAAATGAACCCCTCTGATTGAAATTTGCCCTTAAAATAACTATAATCGCAAAATAATTGCTTAAACATCATTTAAAATATTACTAATGTCAACTTCAGTTCTTGTGAGGAGGATAAGATTGGCTCAATGAGAGCTCAATCTTGTCAACTATAATCCCTAGAGGGAGGATGACAATCAAACTCTATAAAATGTTGGGCATATAACATTGCCTTATTGGTAAGGAAGCCACTAAAGAGTGTGTGTTATTACATAATTTTAAATTTGACATTTGAAAATCATATTTTTGTAAAGCTTTAGATNTAGTTCTTGTGAGGAGGATAAGATTGGCTCAGTGAGAGCTCAATCTTGTCAACTGTAATCCCTAGAGGGAGGATGACAATCAAACTCTATAAAATTTTGGGCATATAACATTGCCTTATAGGTAAGGAAACTACTAAAGAGTGTGTGTTATTACATAATTTTAAATTTGACATTTGAAAATCATATTTTTGTAAAGCTTTAGATCATGTGCATTCTTTGCGAGACAAAGTTACTTGTAGCATAAGCTTGTGTTTGACTTGCACACCATTCTCAGGCGATTAAGGGCCTGTTTGGGGCGGCTGTTATTTATAATCTGCTGATAAACATATTATTCTGATAATATGATAATCTGCAGATTATCAGAAAAAACTGACTTGTTGTTTGGGGTAGCTTATTCAGAAAAGCTTATTTGTAGTTATGGTTGTATAAATGACATTTCTGCCCCTGTCTGGTAAAACTATTTGAGGCAACTTATTCAGAATAGCTTATTGGTAGTGCAAAAGCATACATAGTGCAGAAGCATAAAATCATCACATATTAGTTCCAAAAGATGACATACAATTCTCACACTCTTGTGAGTACCAGAAAAAATAAAAAAAAGATAATGACAAATACAACTACAATGAGAAATATTAAAATATTCAATTTCAAACTTTGACTACGTCTGTCCTCAGCTGCACTATCAACCTGAAAAAACATCAGATTTACATCACTGCTAGCAGTGTAACATGTGGGATTGTCGGCCCATCAGAAGAAACCGCAACGAGCTGAAACACCCTTGCGACAACCATAGAACTGTCTCCTAAAGCTATGAGGCCGGCGCGACGTGAGCAACGGAGCTGATTGTCCCCAATAAAACAAAATAACTTTGTATGTCACTGAAATCCTAGAAGTCATGTTGGTATAACAACGAAATAAAAATAAAAAAAATCAAATGTCAGATGTTATAAAGAAAAACACATAAAAATTAATCTATAATGTGCGAAGAAAAGAAAAACTTGCTGGATTAGCTGTCATATAGAGCATCTACTATAGACTCCCTCAGGACAACCATCTCAGTCACACCCTCCACGTCATGAACTTCAAATTCATTAAAGTCATTCTCATCCTCAGGAACTGAAGGCCCGATCATAATTTCTGATGGTTCTTCGTAGACATTCAGTCATCGTTATTAGTCATACTAAAGTTCGTATTTGAACGTGAAGGGTGTCGTCTAATGAAGTTATGAAGTGTCATTGTTGCCACCACAATATGCATCTGCTTCTCAAATGGATATGATGACATATCACGTAGGGTGACCCATTTCTTCTTCCAAACCCCAAACGTTCTTTCAATTACCCCACGTACAGAGGAGTGACATTTGTTAAACATTTATTTCCTACCACGAATAGTGCCGCTTGCTCGTTCAAAATCAGGAATATGATACCTAGTGTCTGGATATGGCTTCAGATAGCCCCTCTGCATAGGGTATCCAACATCAACCAAATAGTGTTTTCTAGTTATGGAAGATATTGTTATTTGCAATAAATACCTATAACTAGATGAGGAAAACCCTGAGATCTATTCCTAGTAGCATAGGAGAAAATTTGACTATAACGTGCACTCCCTTCCCAGCCCGCCATAATATATGTGAAACACATGTTAAAGTCACATACTTCCATGACATTTTGTGTCGTTGAACCACTTCGACCAATGTGAGCCATCTTATCCTGGTTGGGTATTCGAACATCAACGTGAGTACCGTCAATTACACCTATGTTGTTATGTTTTACTGGGTTAGAAAATATTTATATTTTGATATGTATGTAAAGAAAAAAATAGTTACCTTGAAGAAGGCATGTAACGGAGATCAGTTGCGATTTGTCCAGGATTATTAGCAAATGATGGATCCTCCGGCCTGATGATTTTAGCGGCTACGCTAACAAGTGTCTGTATGCCTTTAGAGAAATAATGACTTATTGTCTCTGATGAATGTTGAAATCTCTTCATAGTATCCCTAATTGATTCATTCTGTGACAGTATATATAGCGTTATAGACAATACCTCCCTTCTTGTCGTTCTCGAAGAACCTTGGAGTCCGTGATTCAGGGATAACTTGTGCAGGGGATCCATAAATATTGGTACAGTCATTCAGAAAGGTGTAGGTTAGTTCATCAACTATTAATCAATTGAGTGAGCGAGAAATAAATAATGAGAACATTCAGTCAATTACAATATAAATGTATAAATCTCTACTAATAGGCATTCATGAATCAAGTAGAAGTACATTTAAAAAAAAAAAAACATTACTTCAAATAACAGCCAAGTACATAACTTCAAAGAGTATATAATACAACAAAAGAAAACATACAAACTCAATCATCCAGAAGAATAAGTAAATATTTGACTCGCAACTCTGGTTCCATCGCCATGAATATATGCAGACGTGTTGCATCCTCTAGTTTTCTCATACATATTGCATGACAGTGCTTATCCGCTACTACTTCAAGGATAGTAGCCAAAGTTCAAAGACAATCAAAGATAGTGTTGTCAGGGAGTGGAGTAGGCGGTGGAGCTCCAAAAGCATCTATGATTCGGTCAAATGAAGTTTTGACAAAAGTGTCACTTTCTTTCTTCCTTCTTCCTTGTCTGGGCCTCTTCATCTGCGAGCTTGACTCCCTCATCTACCTCTGGTTAACACTATGTATTTCTTCATCAACTGCCATCGGCTCTGGTGGAAAATCATCTGGTACTCCTACAAACCCCGTCTCACTAGGGCTGAATGCTTGTTTTCCCGTTGTCACAACCCCCCTGAACATATTGTCAAGTTGCTCTTCAAAATCTAACTCAATTCCGCTCTGCTTATATTTTTTCGCTGTCGGTAGTGCCTATAACATTAAATTGAGGACACTCAAGTAATTAAAACAATTTTTGATATACACAAATTGAGAATGTAATTCATACCTCTAATTTCTCTGCCCACCACTCTTCTGGAGCATCAATTGTTCATTTAATTGGATTTCAGCCTAACCCAGTTGATCCACGTTTTAGCTCTTTCCAAATCCTCCATTCCTTTTTTTAGTTGATCCCATTTATTTTTAAACTTAAGCCTATCATAATCCCTTCTAGTCAGTTCTTTAAACCTTTTAGCTATATTCTGCCAACCTTCCTTGTTGAAGTACGTTGTTGGCCTATTTTCTAATTCTATTTCTTTAGTACATAGATCGCATAAAATATTTGTCGCTTCTTTATCCCACATAGCGGATGGACCCCATTCTTTAGACATATTGGAACTATAAGAAATAAAAGTATAATGCTAAGAGAATCTCCAGTGTTGTAATTAACAAATCAAAATAGAAGTTCAATTACACGAAAGAATTATGTGGTTCAGTCAATGACATACATCCACAGAAGGAAAGCCACGAATGTTTCATTATGAAATTGTGTGGGATACATAGCTATCAAACTGCTACAGCAATAACAGATCAAATTGCTGCAAAAAATCCCTAAAACCAAAACTCCAATAAAAATTGCTACATATAGTACTGCTAAAACAAGAAACAACAATACAAACTGATGCATCAAGTCCATAAATCTTGAACTGCTTCAGCTAAAAATAGAAAATGCAGCCAATACAAATTTCGGCAGCTAGTAACCAGAAACCCAAAATACATAAACCAAAATCTGCATCCATTGTAGCTATTTAACCAGAAACTGCATCCAATGCAACTATTAAACCAATGCATCCAATGCAGCCAAGCCTTTACAAACTACTATAGCCAAATACATAAACCAGAAATTGCATCCAAAGGAGCTATTAAACCAAANTGTTTCTTTCATCATCAGCTCAATGAATTTTTTATTTTGTTAATGCGATCGAGCTTTTATTTCTGTACTTACATGCAATGTTCTTGCCTGATATTGCAAGGAAAAACCTCTATTAGGTGTGGCGTTTTGTCAAATTCATATGTTTGAGGTTCCCCCAAACCAGAATTGGTCATTGAAAGGATGGGATCTCTTTTGTGATTAGTTTTGCTCTAGAATATGTATTCAACATTGAAGAATTTGTTGGGTGTTGTCATCGACTTTGTTCAAGCTGAAATAGCTCCACATCTCTGCTTTGCATTTAACATGTCTAAATATGAAGCAATGAAACAAAGTTATACAACAACAACAACAAAAACGAAAACAACAAGCCTTTATCCCACTAAGTGGGGTCAGCTACATGAATCATTTTTCCCCATGTGTCCTATTGAGTGTCATATTTTTATTTATTTCTAATAGATTAAGATCATTTTTATACAATATGCTCAAGTCTTTTTAGGTCTACCTTTGCTTTTCTTAACATAAATCGAATGTAAAACATCTATTGTCCTAACTGAATCATTAGATGGTCGACGTGTAATTTCACCAAACCATCTAAGATGACTCTTTCTAATCATGTCTGCCACTGGAGCTAGACTAACCCTTTCACAGATATATTCATTTCGCATTTTGTCTCTAAGTGTCAAGTCACTCATCCATCTAAGCATTCTCTCCTTGGCAACACTTAACTTTTTTTTTATGCTTCTCTTTTAAAGGCCAACATTCTAGGCCATAGAGCATTGCAAGTCTCACCACTATCTTATAAAATTTTCCTTTAAGTTTAAGCGATACTTTTCTATCACATAATGGGCCCAATCCATTCCTCCACTTCAACCAATCAACTTGAATTCTACTAATAACATCGCCATCTATATCACCATGACTTTGAACAATAGACCCGAAATATGTAAAACGTTCACATATTTTAATAATTTGATCACCCGTAGTTACAACTCTGTCAACTCTTTCCTCACCAGTTTTATCCATGTGAAGTATATCATCAATGAAAAGCATACACCAAGGTACATATTCCTATAAATGTCCAGTAAGGNAATTAGTATGTGAAGAACAAATTAATGATATGATTATGAAAATTAAGCTTGACTTGACTTTATAATAATATTAACAACTAATATCATGACTAAATAATTTTTTGCACTTTATTATTTATTATAATTTTTGCAAATAAGAAATACTCATAAATTAAATAAATAAAAACTATTCATACATAAATCTATAATAAGTTAAAATTCAATTTAAATCAATTTGAGTTATGTTTTCTCTATTCTTGAGGGCTTTTATGGTAAATATTACTTAATCATCTGTTGAAATACCTAAGCACACATTAATATATTTCTTGGACTCTTTTAGCCTCTTTAAAATGTCTAGCTTTATCATCTATCGCTCACCAGCAAGTATTAAAGCCTCTATGCAAGTCTAATGAAATAGGTCTTCATCTCTATGATTTGACTAATACATGTATCACATGTAGAAGCGTGCTACTAAAATAACTAGATGATATCATACTATCGTTTTTTAGTAGAAGCGAGCTTTTAAAACAACTAGATGATATCATACTAGGCTTTTTTATCATCAAATCTAGGGTTGTAAACAAGCTGAGCTTGAGCGAGCTCAAGCTTGGCTCGTTCGAAACTGTTTGTGTTCTAAATCGGCTCGATTTAAATATTCGTGTTCGGCTTGAAATTGACTCGTTAAAATTAAATTGAAAAAAATAGATGTAAAATGTTGGATTCGAATCTGGACTAAATGTATGAAAAAGAAGAAACATAACCACACTAGTTGTTATGATTTAAACTTAGATATAAATATATATAATATATTATTATATAAATAATATATGTAAAATATTATTATATAATTTTTTTTAAATTTCGAGCTAAAACGAGCCAAACACGAGCGAACAAAGAGTTGTTCGTGTTCGACTCGTTTATAATTCGAGCTTTAAAAAATTGTTCGTGTTTGACTCGTTTGCTTAACAAACGAGCCGAGCACGAGCTACTTAACGAGCCGAACATGAGCTGTTCGCGAACAACGAGCTTTTTTTACAACCCTAATCAAATTTCTAGNAGTTTTCCGCCCGCTTGCATTCATTTTTTTCAATGTATGGCCTGATGTTTTTCGTATAATTCATATGAAATGCAGGTTTACCACCCTAACATTGATTTGGAGGGAAATGTTTGCCTAAACATTTTACGGGAGGACTGGAAGCCTGTCCTTAATATAAATACAATTATTTATGGACTTAATCATCTTTTTACGGTATTTTTGTGTAACCTAGTATAGTTAATTTTTTACTGTTCATTTCTTTCATCATCGGCTCAATGAATTTTTTATTTTGTTAATGCGATCGAGCTTTTATTTCTGTGCTTACATGCAATGTTCTTGCCTGATATTGCAAGGAAAAACCTCTATTAAGTGTGGCGTTTTGTCAAATTCATATGTTTAAGGTTCCCCCAAACCAGAATTGATCATTGAAAGGATGGGATCTCTTTTCTGATTAGTTTTGCTCTAGAATATGTATTCAACATTGAAGAATTTGTTGGGTGTTGTCATCGGCTTTGTTCAATCTGAAATAGCTCCACATCTCTGCTTTGCATTTAACATGTCTAAATATGAAGCAATGAAACAAAGTTATACAACAACAAGAACAAAAACAAAAATAACAAGCCTTTATCCCACTAAGTGGGGTCAGCTACATGAATCATTTTTCCTCATTGTGTCCTATTGAGTGTCATATTTTTATTTAATTCTAATAGATTAAGATCATTTTTATACAATATGCTCAAGTCTTTTTATGTTTACCTTTGCCTTTCTTAACATAAGTTGAATGTAAAACATCTACTGTCCTAACTGGATCATTAGATGGTCGACGTGTAATGTCACCAAACCATCTAAGATGACTCTTTCTAATCATGTCTACCACTGGAGCTAGACTAACCCTTTCACAGATATATTCATTTCGCATTTTGTCTCTAAGTGTTAAGTCACTCATCCATCTAAGCATTCTCTTCTTAGCAAACTTAACTTTTTTTTATGCTTCTCTTTTAAAGGCCAACATTCTAGGCCATAGAGCATTGCAAGTCTCACCACTATCTTATAAAATTTTCCTTTAAGTTTAAGTGATACTTTTCTATCACATAATGGGCCCAATCCATTCCTCCACATCAACCAATCAACTTGAATTCTATTAATAACATCGCCATCTATATCACCATCACTTTGAACAATAGACCCGAAATATGTAAAACGTTCACATCTTTTAATAATTTGATCACACGTAGTTACAACTCTGTCAACTCTTTCCTCACCAGTCTTATCCATGTGAAGTATATCATCAATGAAAAGCATACACCAAGGTACATATTCCTATAAATGTCCAGTAAGGGCATCCATAACTAAAGCAAAAGGATATGGGCTTAAAGCCGATTCTTGATGTAATCCAATTGAAATATGAAAATACTTGGTCAATCCTCCTTCTGTTTAAACACAAGTAACACCTCTAGTTTACATATCTTTAATGACTTGAATATTAGTCAAATACATTTCTTCTCTTAGAACCTTTTCGTATATTTTTTTCTAAATCAATAAAAATCAAATATAGATCTTCCTTAATCTCTTTGTATTTCTCCATCAAAGCTCTCAGTAAATGTATAACTGCCATAATAGACCTGCCCGACATAAATCCAAACTAATTATGATAAATCTTTATATCACGTCTTAACCTATGTTTAATTAGCCTCTCCCATAATTTTAAAATCGGACACGTCAACTTAATTCCTCTATAGTTTGCACACTCTTGTGCATTCTCTTTATTATTAAAAATAGGGACCAAAATATTCTTCCTCCACTCGGGCATCTTTTTAGTTTTTAAAATAATATTAAAAAGTTTAGTAAGCCAAGAAACTCCCAAGTCTCCAAAATATTTCTACACTTCAATTGGGATATCATCAGGTCTTATTGGTTTTTCACCCTTAGATTTCTTTAAGACTTCAATAACTTCTTTTTTATTAATGCAACTATAAAAGTAAAACATTTTATTAATATTCACGATATTAAGATCACTAAGGTTGATCATATTTTTAAAAATTTAATTGAAAAGTTTATCGAAATACTCATCCTATGTTGAATATCTTTCTCTAAGAAAAACACTTTTTTTTTATTTTCATCATTATTACACTTTGCTTGAATTAAATTTTTATTTTTTTCCTCTTTGTTTGGCTAGTTTATACATATATTTTTCACTCTTTTTAGCATATAATCTATTATAAAGATCAATAAAAGAACTTTTAGCGTCACAAATTGTTCTATTAGACTCATTACGAGTCACCTTTTATTTTTTCAGTTCTTTTACATTCAAATCAATTTTTATAGCACAACTTTTTATATTTTATCTTTTCTTGCACATGATTATTCCACCACTAATTATTTTTATTTATAAAAGCTTTTCATTTTGATTCTCCAAGTACCTCTTTTGTTATTTGTTTAATAGTGTTTGTTACTTTATTCCACATAGAATTAGGTTCATCATTATCATCCCAAATCTTGAAATTTACTCATAAAATTAAATTTATGTGTCTTTTAGATGTCTCTATCTAATTTTATAATAATATTTCATTGTATTCTTTATCCTACAACTCTTCATCTTAAAATTCAGAACTAATAATTTATATTGAGTACTTAAGTTTTTACTTGGAATAATCTTACAAAATTTTACATTTTCGGCGATCTCTTTTTTTTATAAGAAAATAATCAATTTGTGTTTTATTAGATCCATTTTTATAAGTAATAATATATTCATCTTTTTTTTTAAATAAAATATTAGTAATAACAAAATCATATGCTACAACAAAATCTAACATGGTTCTGCTTTCTTCATTAATCACTTCAAAACCGTAGTCACCATGAATATTTTTAAAATCTTATACCACTTTACATAAATAAGCAAGCTTTACTAATGACAGAGTCTTATACTATTTCAACTTAGTGTCTCGATCATGCAACGTTGAGCTAAATTTAGTCTCTCTGCTATACAAAATTGATTCCATATTAGTTTGTGATGGACCATTTTGGATCAATTTTGTATAGCTAAAGTGAATAAATTTGTGAAATGTGATATTCTAGGTCTATATTAGCTATATCTGAATAATCGGTGAACTATTTTGGAGTTTAAATGTATTTAATTTGTATTGTAGTGGATATTTTGTTTGCAGTTTATCTTTTGAGTTTACAAATCTATTGATAAATTGCGACGAGGATTTGTTCTGTTTCTATGATAGCTGGAATGGTGATGTTTATTTATGTAGTATTTCGTGAATTTACACATCTTTATCATTGATTTAGTTTAGAAAGCTGGTTCAATTACCTTCTAAAATTATCTTCTTCATAAATAGTCTTATCCATTCGAGGGTTCTTTGGTATAGATAAAAACTTAATTTATAAAATGATTTTTTATGAAATTTCTCAGCAAAAATGAATCATTCTTTTGAGGGAACTTGTGGAGTTGAAATCAATCTTAATGTCTTAACATTTCTGCGGGATGGTATGAATCCGACATTTCTTTCTATCTCTCAGTAAATATTTTTGAACTTTAAGCAGTTAAACTTGCCCTTCATGAATTATCATCCTGCAGTTATTTTTGTTTGGTGCATATGTAGTGTTCAATTTATTTTGTACAGTGTTTTCCAATTTTGTCAGGTTCCCATTGATTCCTCTTTTTCTATTTTTATTTCTTCTATATAAATCTATCTCAAAACATTCATATTTACATTCATACCAGTCAAATCTTTAACATCACATCAAAAATACCATCATCACAACCTTTTTAAAAGTGAAGTAAAACCTCTCATGTATAGGTTTATAAAACCAAGGTGTTATAAGTATACATATCAAACTTTAGGTGTTAGATATGTAAATTCATAAGAATTGTGTGGTATGTATATAAGTTTTTATTTTTTTTAATGGTAGTAGTTAACTTGAAACACGGTAATTGTGGCAATTTTAATGGTCTTTCATCATTAAAGCACAATTTGTGTGGATTAAAGAGATCATCAACCAGACTTTTCTTCTCACGATTAATGCTTTTCAGCCAATGCCCAACTCTCAGTGATGGGGAGCAGTGAATACTCTCTTTTTCTTCTCAAGAACTACCGGTAGTGGTAGATGATTTTTTTTTCTCGAGCAGTTAGTTCATACAAGGCATTGGAAACATCATATGAAATGTCAATATCATGGATATGTTAGATTACAAAAATAAAAAATACAATATCAAAACTTGCTGCCAAAGTCGATGTTCACATCATGTGCTTTTGACGAGTATGAACTTTCAATTCTTTCAGATCTGCTCAGGTTTAAATAATACAGTTAAGTGGGTGTAGCAACTGTGATTCGTACAAATTTGTCTCGATTATTTACAAATAGATTTGTTTTGGCAATATATAAAAAATCTAACATCTACCATGAGAAGTGGACAATCTCATCTATTTAAAATACCTTTAGTAGATCTGTTTGATAAGGTATCTGATGTGAATTAGCAACGAGGATGAAAAGAGAGAAGAATCCAAAATATGGGTAGCAGATTCATGAATAAAGTGAAATAAAATAAATTAAAGTTTCGGATAGTACCCGCCAGAATATCCTAGAATTTTCAATTTGCGAGTACTTTTCCAATGGCTTGTATCATTTCATATGATGTTTCCTTTCTTACAGTAAATTTCTTAGATGTTCTCATTGTAAACCTGTTTGGATTCAAACATAGCATTATCTTATCATTGGTTTGAATTTCATATATCTTATATCATCACTAAAATTGAGCTTATGAATTCCATAAATAACAATTAATTTCATGCTAGTATCTTTTTGTTACTTATGCAAATGACCAATGTGAAGTAATCAATACAAATATGAAAATGCTAACATTAACATTAATGGGCATTAATATTGATTTATAACTTATTCCTAGATGTTGAGATAATGAATGAAATCAAAAGATAACAAATCACATATATATAGCATACCTATATGGAGGGACAACTTAATTAAAGAAAGTGTACCTATTTATCTTAATTTATTTTTTTTTAATTTATTTATTTTAATTCAGTCCATTATTCTCTTGAAGTCCCAAACATGTGATTGTTATGTGCGACCGTGGAATATGTTAGGGGGCGATGTGTCCCCTGACTCGTTCATATTTGCTTCTTTTATTATTATTATTATTATTATTATTATCATTTTTTTTTTATGTTTACATATTTTTTTAACTTATTATTTTTTTATATATATATAAGCATGCATACATATATAAGATATAATAATAAATTTCCACATCACACACACACACACACACACGCATACACACATACATACTCTGAGTCAGCCTTTCTGGGATTAGATAATCTCTGAACTTAACTATAGTATGTATCGATCATCCAAAACCGAAACAGTTAGCAGCAGAAAATGACTTCACAATCTCTTGAATGTGCATGTTAATACAAATTCTCTATTGAATCATACTACCCAATAACTATTTATTTACATATCTAAAAGACACACACACACACATACCACCCAATTCCTATTTATTTACATATCTAAAACACACACACCATTAGAGACGCTCATACATACATACATACTCTGAGTCAGCATTTCTGGGATTAGCTAATCCTTGAACTAAACTATAGTATGTATCGATCATCCAAAGCCGAAACAGTAGCAGCCGAAAATGACTTCACAATATCTTTAATGGGGTTGTTAATACAAATTATCTAGTGAATTATGGGGCATTTACACCCACACACATACCACCCAATTCTATTTATTTACTTATCTAAAACATAAACTTTACTTTTTTACATTTATACCACCCAAATCATTTGTATCACATCATAAATACCACTGTTTTAACTTCATAAATGCCACTGTTTTAACTTTATAAATACTGTTGTTTTAACTTTTGAAAAGTGATATACTGCTTTTTCATGCAATAGGTATATATATATATATATGAAAAAATTGAAGTTTACGCGTTAGATAGTAAATACATAAGAAATGACTGGTATGTATGTAAATCTTCNATAAATGTACAACTGCCATAATAGACCTGCCCAACATAAATCCAAACTAATTATGAGAAATTTTTATATCACGTCTTAACCTATGTTCAATTAGCCTCTCCCATAATTTTAAAGTCGAACACATTAACTTAATTCCTCTATAATTTGCACACTCTTGTGCATTCTCTTTATTATTAAAAATAGGGCCAAAATATTATTCCTCCACTCCTCGGGCATCTTTTTAGTTTTTAAAATAATATTAAAAAGTTTAGTAAGCCAAGAAACTCCCAAGTTTCCAAANAACTCTATTTTTTTCTCTATTGTATTAAGTGCTGACTTTAGCTGGGCTTGACTAGGAATTAACAGTATTATGGAATGTTGAATATCCTTATGCTGCATTAATAAGTGAAGCTTGGATGTAACATAAATTATTTCTTTGCTGTTTTTCCTTTAGGCCATGTACATAAGTTCCTCCCAATTCCTATGTATTTACATTTCTAACATCAATTTTTTTTGTTTTTTGACATTTGTATCACCCAAATCATCCCTATCACATCAAAAATACAACCATTTTAACTTTTAAAAACTGAAATGCACCTTTTTCATGCATAGATAAGGGGGTATGAACGTAAAAATTGAAGTTTAGACGATAGATATGTAAATACATAGAAATTAAGTGGTATTGTATGTAAATCTTCTTTTTCTTTCTATCTGGTTCTGAAGATTCTGATTTTATGTCCAATCTTGAAAGTGGGGATAGTGGGTTAGGGATTTTAGGCTGCACCACTAGATGCGTGCGGGTTCTATGGAGTGGAAGTGGATGTCATTGTTGATGTCCTCCTTCGTTTTTAGGCTTTTGGGTTGGTTGATTGAGAGTTTTAAATCATTAGGTTTTGAGATTGAGTATTAGAGCACGTAAACTCATTTTTGGTGGCGAGTTACTCTTCAATCAAAGAGGGGAATTTACATATCTAACACTTAAAGATCTTTTTATATAAAAAAATTTATTACGTCTTAAACTCAGTAACACATGGGGAACGACACCCACCTGCCTCCGAAAGCCTCATGCGATCTCAAGTTATCGGAGAAAATTTTTCATACGGAGTCCGAACACAGCTCTGCGTGCGGACTTCCAGTAATATGCCGTCATGTAGAGGTTATATACGTGAAATCGTGGATGTTATTGTGGGGTTGTTAGGGGTTATTGCGGGGGTTAATGCAGGGAGTTATTGAAATGGAATCGTGGAAGTTATTACGGGGTCATTGGAGTGGAATTGTGGAAGTTATTGGGGGTTTATTGGGGGCTTATTGTAGCGTTATTGGAGTTAATGCCCCAATAACCTCTTAATAATCTCTCAAGAATCCTCCCAAATAACTTTCAGGTTCTACTTCAATAACATCCGCAGTTCCACTTTAATAATTCTCGTAGTTCCACTTTAATTTTTTTTAGGTGGGTCTGATATAGTACACATGGCGGTATATTATTGGAGTCCGCACGTAAAGTGTGCAAATGAAAAATTTTCTCCATGTGATGAAACATTCCTGTTCCGCTTAAATTAAGAGTAGTTGTATTCTCCAAATTATGATTGGAACAACAGTTGTTTTGCTATTTACTTAACTTTATTAACTTTATAATTGAGTTTTAATCTCAACAATAAAAAATCAAAATTGTTTCATTGAGCTAAACTTGGGAAAGCATTAGTGATCGAAACAAGTTCAATTTAATATGATGAGAATAAGTTCTGTAAGCAAGAGTCATTGATGCATGCATTTAAATAGCTCTTATCAGCCTTCGTAATTTCATGCGATCAAAATAAGCTAATAACAATTAGGGGGGTGTATTACTTTGTCAAAATTGAAAAATCAAAATGGACTGTTCAA
>JXCR01121028.1:175363-221068 GCA_002079205.1 Phalaenopsis hybrid cultivar
GTATTAAACTAACAATTAAATTTTGGTTTGTTCATGATCAAACAATTTAAATCCAATTAAATTTTGATTTGGCAAATTCGGTTTTATCAAAATTTTGGCTGATTTATTGCTTAGCATATTAAATTTTGGTTGTAATTGATGCGACCAACTCTAAAATCCATCCATCAAAATCGACAGACTGGTGCACAATTAACAAATTTCTATTAACTGGTATGAATCATGAGGCACTAGATGAATCACGAGATACTTTTTTAGCAAGAGACGTTTAAATTTTAATTAAAAGTCAAGTAGAATTTTGATTTAATCAAACTTGTAGTTAAACTGATCAGCTCAACAAGATGAACTCAATGGTGTCATAGTTAGTCCAATCTGAGTCAAATCAAGTCTAGATCAAGCCATTAAATCATTTTTAAAAGATTTCTGTGTATAATTGGAAGGTCAAATATATTTCAAATCTGATAAGCTTATAGTCAAATCGAACGTCTCAGCAAGACGAATCCAACGAGCTCAATATAGCTAATTTTGACATCATTATGGCCCCCAAATGTTCATCAAATGACATTTGATTGAGAAAATCTCTTTGACTCGTCTAATTGAGTATTCTTAATTGATTCATTATATGCAGTGATGTCTTTCTCAAACTCTTCAAATAGAGTCCTACCCCCTTTAAAAAAGACCAAGGGGGCCTCAAGCCAGAAGATGATTAAAGTATGGAGAAGGAGCTAAAGTCCAATATCGCTTCACCGAAGATCTGGCAAAAACCTCCAACTCCTGTAGCAGACGGCCACTATCGACCACTGTTTGTTAATCATTTTCGGTCGAATCTAACTCGATGCAATGAAACCCATTGTTGAATCACGACGTGAGTTGTGGAATCCCATCGTACTAGAGGCGTCAATTCGGGTCAACGGTCGGGTTTTGGTCTGACCTGAATAGGGTCAACCCTGAACCCGACCCTAATAATAAACAGGTCAAAAACTAAGTTCTGCACCCGAGCTTGGCTTTCTAAACCGAACACGAATCAAACTTTTGTGCTTATTCGGGTCATGTCTGAGTTTTCAGTTTCAACTCGAATCTGACCCGAATAATGATCCCGACTTAAAAAATATTTGCGTCAACTCTAACCCAAATTTTTCGAGTCGAGTTCGAGTCGTATTGGCTTGTCGGGTTAATTTTTGACACCCCTACATCGTACATTGTAGAGTAATGATGTATCTTGCAAAAAACTCACACCTTATATGGTGCAACTATGCTTCCCGAAGACAGTTTAACAATGCACTTAAAGATGGCGCTTTCTTCGAGCTTCATAAGCTCTCTCCTTGCTGCCTACCACTACGGCCTACCAACGTCATCACAGCTCAACGATATGACCTATGTGGTCCACAACTCGTGTAGTTATCAACTTCAATCTTTGCACCCTACGGATGTCATCACAACTCACCATTATGTCCCAAGTATCGCCTATGTGGTCCATAACCTGTGCAGCTCCAGACTCTATTTCTACGACCTACGAAGGTCATCATAGCTCTCCATTATGGCTTGCTTGATCAACTACGACCTAATTTGTTCACAGCTCATGCAACTCTTGACTTCGGCCTCCACACCTATGTACGTTATCACGACTCACCATTATGACTTGCATGACCAATTACGTCCTACTTGGCCCACAGTTCGTGCAGCTCTGGACTCCACCCTTTACAGCCTATGGAAATAATCATAGCTTACAATTATGTCCTATGTGACTAAGTACAACCTACATGACTCATAACTCCTACAACATCTCACTACGGCCTCTGTAGTCAACCGACACTCCTTTAGCATTCATTTGCGGCTCACACAACCAACTACTACCTTGTCTTTCAACTATGACCCATACGATAGGATAGTGCTATAACTATCATCTACAACATTCAAGGCAGATTACTATCTCCATAACAATTAATTATGAAATTTGTAATTTGTTATCACCGAGGATTACATTCATTATTTGACCTATTCCAATACTGATCGTGAAAAACAGATGTGCGCTACTAGCGTGGCTCATTGTAACATGTTATGGTTCTGCCTAAGAACAAGAGCCCGTCATAGCGTGTAAAATAGGTCATTCCTCTTTTTTTCTTTATCTACTAAACTCATTCATAGGCCTGTGAAATCTCTTTTATTGACTGATCTTCCGATCGCTTTATGAAAAGTGAGAGAGGATCTTAAGCTATCGGGGATAGACTTGTCTATTATATAGTAAAGCACTACTAGGCAGAGCTTTCTCGATCAACTAACTGACTGAGAAAGAACAGATCTATGAAATCAATCTATCGATTTTCAGAAGTCTATAAATAGAAAGAAAACGAATAAGAAAAGAAGGATTCAATTCTCTTTCAGTGTTTAAGCCGGTTTCAGATTAGAAAGACTTTCCGAACGGCGAGTCAAGGTACTTACATAGTAGGGCAGCAGAGGGTAGGAGATGAGAACGTGAGGGACACATGCATTGGTCAACAATTTTCAATCGACATCAATCATGTTGAGTCAGTTATAGAAGGAATGAGGAATATCGGGATAAGCGGTGTTAAAGAAGAAAGTAAGGGAAGGAAGACTCCAAGTCAGTGTATTCAAGCAATCGCTCTGAGGTCTACTCTTATGGTAGTACATTCTTGCCCTGTCTGCTCATCTGATTGAGAATCTGTTTAGCTATCTGTTGGTCATCCCTTTCATTCAATCTGATGGTAACTAGAAGAAACAATATCAATATGATGGTGAGGAAATAGAAAAAAGTCTAGCACATCTATCCATGAATCCCCCTGTCTTGCTATTGGCCCTAAGCTTTCAAGTAAAACCTTTCTCTGTTCTCTTTGCTTGACTTCCTTCCTTTCTGGAGTTCACGACTTCTTATCTATGTCCGAATTTTTAGTTGATATAGCGATAAAAGCAAGGCGTGTAGATGGATCGACTTCCTATTGAAAAATTTCAATATTGAAATTGTTAATCAGAAGTTCACATTGAAATTTAAAACTTTTCATCCACCCATAGGCATTTTCCATAAAGATGATTTCCCTTCATAAGGAAAGTTGAAATCTGAAACTTCTCTATCTCACCATCAAAAACTTGTTGAAAACTCATTTCTCGACTTCAATTCAAGTTGTGTAGAATTGACATTGAGATCTTGAAGTCTTTAACGTGCTTGTGCTATCAAGCCGAAAAATGACTGCTCTTTTCAATGACTGCTTTCGAGCGGTATTCACGGAAATGAAAAAGATTGAATGGTTCTAAACAGATTCGATAGTTGGGTTAATTGGCACTCTTTCACTAGTGATTATAAGCTAGGTGCCCTTAAATGACAGGAGGGGAAGAAGCTGTAACAGAAGCGTCCAATCAACCAACCGGGAATCCCACCTTTCACATTCTACATCTGCTACTGTTGGAGTGGATAATGCCCCCACTACCTATGCCAACAAACAAACAAAGACTCTAAGAAAAGGTTAAGTGTCCATGCCTCCAACAAACTCCTGAAAGAAAAAAATTATAGCTTCTCTGGAAAACCACTAGAAGTACCCATCGAGTCAAGCAATGATCTAATTGGAGAAGCAAGTTGCTCTTTGTCACCTTGGACTAAGAACAAGCTCCAAAGAATAAGAAGTACTTCTTGCAATCTCAGGCACAACGGCTAGTAGGAAAGCCGTCAATCTCTTTATTGACATTAATGTCAAACCGTTGCAACCGATCCTGCATACCAATCATCTGTCGCACATCAGACTCGACTTTTTAGATATTATGGAGTTTCAGTGAGCACCATATCGAATCTCTCTACCATTTCCTTCTCTTCCACTTTGTTCAATATGAGTTCACCTGGTACTAGCAGCTTTTATATGGGAATTTCCAATCACATGTACTGCGACTTCATTTGCTAAATACTGAAAGCAAAAGACTTTACCGAGAGTTGTCCACTAGTTGTGGAGCCTAAATACTCGGCCTACTCTTCCTGGAAGTTCATTTATGCCAAAAAGCCTATTCTCCAAAGAGGAATAATACATGTCATTGGTGACGGCAAGGACACCAACCTATGGCAATCTGCTTGGCTCAATGGTTATCCCCTGCGTGACCGACCAGCCAGGATCACTCCTTCGGACAGCGACCTCTTACTCCCAACCCAATCTATATTGGTCCATGGGTCCAATCGATGAGATGATTCACTTACGGGGCATTTGGAAAACGGTGCAGTACTGGAACTGCTATGTAGCTTTTGTTGGTTTGAATCCCTCTCTTGTCGTACCCCCATCAACACCTAATTCACCTTTTTCGTTTGCTTCGCGCCTTGTCGAAATTTAAACGTTGGTTCTTTCAACCAGATATCTATGCGTCAGATTGGTATCAGATTCGCAACTGTGGTGGAGAGCTTCGACGAAGGAAGATTTGAAATTAGGATGACTTCGAAAATTAGAGATGGCACTCTAATTATTTCCATGTTGTCAACCAATACTAGCATTCATGGCCTCTTTCTCATCCAGGGGATGCAGAGCAAGTTTGAGAAAAAACTTCATTTCGAAACGTGGAGACTGGTACATACAGAACCAAACGCCTGTGTCAGATGTGGAGTGTTGTGGCCTGACCTATGTTACGTCCTACCTGGATATCTCATAGCTTGATAGGTTCTCACTCTCCCGGTGGAACTTCACTAGCTACAATGTTCAAAACTCTACCTTTCTCAATTCAATCTTATGAGAACACTTTCTAGCTTGTTCAATTACTTCTTGTTCTAGTCAGGCTGAAGTGACTCTATCACGAGTCAAAAGGGAGTGAATTCGTAGCGTATTCAATTTTCTCAAAAGAGAAAGCACTGGAATGGAAGACGCGGAGCGATGAATAGATATTGACTTTTGGTATACCAATAAGAAAGAATACGCGTATTTGCCGAAGAGAAAGAAGAGGCTCTGGCTTAGAGTCAGCAATCACTCTTCCTAACCCAACAGCGTTGAAGGTGAACCAGACGGGGAGGTTGTGAAGTCAGTAAGGACGAACTCTTTTAGATTATAGCTAGTATCAATGAACTATTGTTGTGCATTTACAATGATCAACTTTATAACTTTATCTTCTCTGATTCATGGGAAGAATAAACCTGTGTAATCACCATTCACGGTGGATTATTTTAATTGTGCTACACATCGTAGTTTTTCCCTTTTTTTCAGAGTTTTTCATGTAAAAAATCAAGATGTCTCCTCATACTTAACTCTTTTTAATTGCATGAGCGCCTCTTGGAGTCTCATATAGCGCTAATATGTTAAATTTTTAGTTTGCCATTGTGGACCTTCCTGCACGCATCACTCACCACCAAGAACAAGCTATAACAGCAAGAGTTTCAGATTTCAAGTGACAAAATATTTTTTCAGAACTTTTGGGACGCACATGCTTATAACCATAACTTTCTTATTGTGCTAAACAAAAAATTGTAGTAAAGAGAGAGCGGTAAACGTTGTGGAATAATTCCATCCCATACTTAAAGCGATGCTTGCAGTGTAGCCCTATAATTAGTTGATGGAGATAAAATCGTATTGGTTAGAGAGTTATGCTCTGGATGTAGCCATGTGAGAAGTAATTTCATCAACTTTGTTTGTGAGGGACGACCATGCGGAGAAAATCATTACAGACTTGATGAGAAGGGATTCGGGTTCAAGGTTTAAGGCCCGTAAGGCAGTGGCACAGAGGGACGCCGCAATATTTTATTGTTTGGGGAGGCAGAGTAGTAGCAGCGCAGCGCGTTTATGGCAAAACATGTGTTGTGGGTTCGACCCGCTGCCCACTTTTCTCGTTCTAATTTTTACGCTGGTGCCCTCTTTTTGATTCCACCCTCGTTCAGCTTTTTACGCAAAGTGAAAGTTGCGATCTGTTGCTCCTCTTCCTCCTCTTCTCCCACATTGCTCACGATCCTTTGTTCCTCTTCCTCTTCTTCTCTCACATTGCTTACGCTTCTTGGTTCCTCTTCCTCCTCTTTTCTCGTGTTTCTCACACTACTTGGTTCCTCTTCGTCCCCTTTCTCCATTGTTCGCCAGCGGTGCGCACTTTTTCTTCAACATATGTGAATGCTTGTTCATTGGATTTGTGACGTTAGATTTGTAAATATTGTTCAGTGGTATGGATGTGTGGTATGGATGTAATTGCTAGATGCTAGATTAAATTCTTGGTGTCTCAATTTTGAGTTGGTAAGTTGTATGGAAAAAAAAAATTTTTTTGAGTATCTGGCTCGGGGATGACAATAATATGATGTTAGATATTTTTGAGTGAGGTTCTGTATTGACTGTGACATGGTCATTGATGTGAATACACATCATTTGAGTGATCTGCATGAAGGTCTAATAAAAAAAAAAAAGGAAAAAAAAAAATTTATGGGTGCGGCTTGTACATTGATGTTAGACTATTATCATTGTTCTTTGTAGTTCTTGGTGGTTGTACTTGGACATTGATATGAATACATATCAATTGGGTGGTTGTGGCTTGGGCAAAAATATTTATCATTATTGTTCCTCTTTCAACTTTATCTAAGTGGGCAAAAGTATTTAAAAAGTGAGCATAATTTTATAAATCATCTTTATAAAAAGCTTCATCATCCTCGAACGAAGCGTAAGTGTACTTCAAGCACAACGGAGTCAAAGATTATCACTGAAAAATTTGAGGGAAAAATAGAGTTTAAGTGTTAGGCATATAAATATATTATATTACTTTAGGTGTTAGATTTGTAGATTGAGAAATTTGCATCGGAATGTATATGAATCAACCATTAAGAATATCATGTTGTAATTTCACTCTTCTTCTTCTTCTTTTTTCATTTTATAGTCAAGAAAGTAATGCATTGCTCTTCACTTTTAGTTTGACTCACTTGGGGTCTCTTTGGGGCAGTTTATTTGGTGCGGTGGTGTTTTGAAAACGCATCTGGACTGTTTGAGTAAGCTGCGTTTTGACAACTTATATGTTTTGAAAACACTGAAAGCATTGTTTTCACACTGCACTTATTTAGGTGTGCGGTGACAGCTTTCTGACAACGATTTGACTTTTTCCAAAAAAATATAAATAATTCTAATTGTCACCGCACCTAGCTTATCAACAAATTATTCAATAAGCTGCAGCAACTGACCCAAACAGACCCTTAGCATTTCTAGTATGGAAAAGTCACTTTAATATGTTATTATAAAGATTTTGTAGAGGGACTTTGATGGGAGGGCATAATTGGGTTGATTCATTTATATATATATATGACATTTAAAAAGCATTTAATTAATTGATCATAAATAATTTTATTGACTAATTCGACAATTAATAATAAGAGGCATTTACATGCATACCACTCAATTCCCACGTATTTATGTTTCTAACGCCTAATATATATTTTACACGCTGACATCACTCAATTTTTTCATATCATATAAAAAATACTACTACTTTAAGTTATGAAAATTAATAAAATACATCATTTTATGGATAAGTAAGATGGGAGTTAGATATATAAATACATTGGAATTAAGGATTACGGATGTAAACTTTCTAATAATAATTAAAGTGTTAGATATTTAAATCCTTCTGGCTATTTTGTTTGGAAAGAAACATTTAAGGTTGCCAGAATTACTGAGGGTTTCTCCTGTTGGGATGTTGGTAATAAGAGCTGTGGTGTTTAGTATGATAATTGGTTACGAGAAGCTTTTTTGGCTAATTCTTATTTGGGTCCTTTTGAGGTGGACTTTGTAATTAAAGACTGTTGGAGAAAATGAGTAATGATACATGGGATTTACATAAGTTTTGTAATCTGGTTAGTAAGGATGATGCTAACCTTATTGCTCAGCTAGTAATGATAAAAAAAAAATTTTAAGGTCAAGATGGTAGTTTTATTTCAAAAAGGTTGGCTTAGTCTTAGTTTTTTTCTAATGGTATGGATTTAAATTGGGCTTGGAATTCTTTTGTTAAGCCTTCTCAATCATTAATCTTTTGGAGGTTTTTTCATCATATTATTCCCACGGATGATATTCTTACGATGAAAGGTTTGAGACTTTTCTCTAGATGTTTTCTTTCCAATCAAAATGAAGATAATGCAGAGCATATTTTTATTAATTGTTTGTTTGCTAAAGATATTTGGTCAAAGGTTTTTATTCTTTGTGATAAAAGGATGAATGATGTTATTACAAATTCCATTGTTGGTTATCTTTAATTGTTAGAGGAATTATGGAGACAATTTGTTTCTTGTTTCAATTCCTATTGTGGTCTTTTGGTTGCTAGAAATGATGCTAAGCATACTGGTAATCTGATTTCTAAGCTCTCATGTTTTATTTACATTAGAAATTTCATTTTCAAAATGCTTAGACATGACAGGTTTAAGAAACCCGTTGAACCGGACCTGTTGAAGGTTTTTAATAAGTTTAATATTTTTTACTCCTATGAATTGCAAACATGTGACTAATTTGGTTATGTGGAAAAAACCTCAGAGATGTGTTTTGAAATTCAATACGGATGGTAGTTGGAATAGTTTGTTTGCTTGTATTGGTGGAGTTTGTCGAAACTCCATGGGTGTATGCTTACTGTGACTTTTTGCATCGGTTTGTGTTGTTTCACCTATCTGTGCCGAAGCAGAGGCGGTAATCATGGCTCTGTGTTTGGTTGTTAGATGTGGTTGGAATAATATTGAGATTGAAATTGATTCTTTAGAGTTGTGGAATTACTACAGTAAAAATGATTATCCTTGGTTTTTTTATTATTCATATGAAAAAAAAATATTTTACTTAATCGATTCCTTAAAAAAAAAAATCAGTTATGGATATCTATTTATGGAAATAGGCTCATAAGGACAAGGCCAAATGTTAATAGCCAAATTATTCTTATTTAATCTTAGCAAATATTCAAACTTGGCTGTTTTATTATCCAATATAAAAAGATATAAAATGTTATTATTTTATTAAAATTTAGTAATGATAAGTGATATTATAATTATTTTTTAATTAATAAAAAGTCAAAGTATTTGATAAATAACATTTAATTTAAACTAATAAACGTTTAATTAAATAAATGGCACTCATTATATTATATTAGAATTTAATTAATGCAATTCAAAATCTTGTAAATAAGTTATATTATAAAGTATCATATTAAATATAGTTACTACTCATTATGTGAAATTGAAAATTATAAAAAATTTTAATTAAGTTTATATGTATTCATAATATCTATTTTAATACGTTTTCACTAATCAAAAGTTATTAAATATTTATAATGTCTATTGGATGCAATTAAAAATTAATATGAATTTATACTCTACAAACTTTGAGTAAAAATTTATTTATTTAATACATTTTTATTTATTTTTTAGCCCGTCCAAAACTCTACAACCTGAGAATTTATTATTAATAGGGTTGTGAACGAGCCGAGCTTGAGCGGGCTCAGGCTTGGCTCGTGCTCGGCTCGTTCAAAATAGCTTGTGCTCGAATCGGCTCGTGAACAATATGTTCGTGTTCGGCTCGACTTAAATGTTCATGTTCTTGTTCGGCTCGAAAGTGGCACGTTAAAATTAAATTAAAAAAATAAATGTAAGGTGCGGGATTCGAATTTGGACATAATGTATACCAAATAAGAGACTGACCATATTACCACATTATGTTTTAAACTTAGATAAAAGTATATATAATATATTATTATATAAATAATATATTTAATATATTATTATATAAATAGTTATATATATATTTTTTATTTCGAGTTAAAACGTGCGGAACACGAGCGAACAAAGAACTGTTCTTGTTCGGCTCGTTTATAATTCGAGCTTTAAAAACTTATTCATGTTCTGTTCATTTACTTAACGAACGAGCCGAACACGAGATTTTCACGAACAATGAGCTTTCTTGACCTCACTAATTATTAAATATGTGAGATAGTAAAATTTGAACCAAATGTAGCTGGAACAACTTTCAAAAAATTTAATACTTAGTAGATACTCAAAAAAATAGAAAAATTATCATGTACATTTGCATGAACAATAATGAACGAAAAGATCATGTCACCACAAATTCATGTGCATATGACTTGACCTCCCCATCCACCAGTCCATGCTTGCAGTGTGTCCCCACAGAATAATAAATGAGCCTTAAAAAACTTATCACCAATAAAAGAATAATTATATTTATTATTTTTTTCTCACTCTGTGACTTAATTAAAAAAAACTAAAGCCTTAAGATATTGTTAGAATAATTTGAAATAAAATTAAATTTAAATTTATTTTTATATTAGAATATTAGCTCAAAATTTAAAAAAAATAAAAAATAAAAAATAAAATGTCAAATATTTAAATTATCTTTACCCACTGATGAAGGTTTTGAGGGAAAATTTGGGGTGATTAAAATTTAAATTTAAAGTTTCTGGTGATTAAAATGGTATATTTAAAATTTGGGGTTTTAAAATATTATATTTAATGTTTTGAGCGGTGATTATGCAATAAAAATATACATAATCTGATGACATAATAAAAGTTTCATTTAGTTTAATATGATTTAAATAATAGAATAATGATGCATTAACATCATTTTCATGATTTCGACAAATAATATTTTAATTTAAGATAATAATTTTAAATATTTTAAACAATATTCTAAATAAAAAATTTAATACATAATATTTATTCTATTTTTAAATTAAATATTTTATTTTTGGTCATCCGATCAAAATGAAACCGCTGAAAGTGGATTAAATTAATTGGCTCTTTAGAAATTGCACCTGTTTAACTCTGATTATAATAGATTTAATCACGACTTTACGTAGAAATTAAGCTTGAAACGAACTGACAAAATGATCGGTTCACAATTAAACTTGTAGAACTTAAAGTTTTGGTCCTGTTTTTAAAACTATGATATCAACCACTTAAACTTTAATTTTTACCTACAAGCCTCCCAATGTATGCTGAAACTGTAGGAAAGAGGTGGTCAGTAAAAGTTGAAGTTGTTGCTGTTGAAATGTTAATACAAGCCTCCCAATGTCCCCCTCAAAAAAGGATAAATTTTTCTTTGCGGACTCCTGACGTAGTTTTACATGCCGCGGAGTTTAGTCCTGAGTTATTTTCAAGTTATTTTTGGGTTATTTTTTAATAATCCTGAAATAATATAGAAATAATCCGTGGTCTTTATTTTTGGGTTATTTCGAAATTATTGAAAATAATCCAAAAAAAATATGAAAATAATTTGAGAATAACATCCACGGCATATAGAGCTAAGTCAGTAGTCCGGACAGAAAATGAGCTCTAAAAAAAGAGGCTGATCCCGGCAGATCCCGCCTTTGATTATGGTGAGATTTTGTGCGTTGTTGGCCAATGTATTTCTGTGGAATCTTTGTTTGTGGGAAAGATGAAGATATTTCCACGGAATATTCAGGTGAAAACTTAGAACACTAGAGAAGGATTGTGGAATAAAAAAAAGCCATTAAAGAGAGGACATAATTAATAGAGGACAAGAAAAAAAGCCAAAAAAAAAAAAACAAGCAAAAATATGCAATACCATACTCCTGAAAAATATATATTATTCAAATTTTCTGTAATAGATTTTCCTTTTTAATTTAAATTTAAACCTCTCGGTTTATTGGCTTTGAGTTATTTTCCATTGATGAATTTAAATTGGCTGCGGAATATTATTTATGAAATTTAATTATGAATTTAAATTAAATCTCGCCAAAGAATTATTAAATTCATCTACTAGCAAAATTTACCGGAAAAATTATTTCATACGGACCCGATTTCTATCGTCGATCACGGCAAAACTGTATTTCGATGGGTCTCATTTTTTTTAATTAAAGAAAAGCTGATCGACGGTGGAGATCGGCGATGCATGCATGTGTGTTGTCAGTATGGAGATGGATGCGCCGTCTGATCTCTATAATCAATCAGGATAAAACTGTATTTCGGTGAGCACCATTTTTTTTTCCCGAGATCTGTACTGTTTGATAAATTCGGAGCCAAAAACCCCCCTCCTAAGGAGAAATTATTGCGTACGGACACCGCATGCATCTCTGCATGCAGTGTCCGATCCTACAGTCAGGATTATTTCAAGCTTTTTTTTAAAAAAATTGTAGGTGAGACCTGCTGAAATACATCGTACTTCTTTTGAGTTTATATACGGTGAAAGAAAGGGAGAAGCGTCTACAGAAATTCTGGTTCGAATATCACAACTTCTAAAACGACGCCTAAGATCTCTTTCCTTTTTTCTTGGATGATTGCAAAAAATTGTCCGATTCTTGTGAATTTAATACTTTCTTTATATGCATGATCTCATTAATTATTATTTAATGATTCAACATATTTATTATTGATTAGAACTTAAATGTAAATAAGACGTTCTTTAAAGCCCCGCCAATTCTTCAAGACACCTATTTCAAATCGATGGTGCTTCAAATACATCAAAAAATTTTCAATAAAATTACACCAAGATAGCTTTCATCTGGCAAGCAAAAGCCATTCTCTANCTTTCTTTATATGCATGATCTCATTAATTAGTATTTAATGATTCAACATATTTATTATTGATTAGAACTTAAACGTTAAAATTATATGTTTTTTCAAACATCATTTCGAGAAAAATCAATGTAAATAAGACGTTCTTTAAAGCCCTGCCAATTCTTCAAGACACCTATTTCAAATCGATGGTGCTTGAAATACATCCAAAAAATTTCAATAAAATTACACCAAGATAGCTTTCATCTGGCAAGCAAAAGCCATTCTCTAATGAAATCTGTCAGCCAGAAAGGCTAAAATTGTACCGAGTTTTACTAACATTGACTAATATGCTAATTTAGATATTTATCAATACATAAGAAGAAAAGATCAACAAGAACTATAGTTAAGAATGATTTTCAATATATATATATATATAGCATCAACGACAGAGAAAAATAATGAGTAGTCCCGATCACGCTCTCAATCGAGTCAATCAGGAGAGAAATCAGACAAAACATGCGNGCATCAACGACAGAAAAATAATGAGTAGTCCCGATCACGCTCTCAATCGAGTCAATCAGGAGAGAAATCAGACAAAACATGCGCAGATTCGTAAGTACCTCCAGGCAACCTCTCAATCCGCGACAAACCTTTTTCCTTCCTCACCATCTCTCCATCATTCTCGTCAACCAACTCATCCCCCAACTCCGCCATCGAACACTTCCTGCCGGCTACCTTCCGTCTCCGTCGTCCGTTAACCGTCACTCCCCTCCGCTGTTTCTCCTTTCTCAGACTCACTTGTCTGCAGCCGCTAGAGGAGCTATCGGCCTCGGTTCCTCCCCTGCTGCGCTCGATGGCGAGAGCGAACTCGAGGAGCTCTGTTAAGGATCGACGGTGCAAGTAATAGGAGGAGAAGGCGGCGACGGAGGCGCCGGCGAGGGCCGCGATGGCCATATGGAAGGGGAAGGCACTCATGGTTGGAATGATTGGAGAGGTGACGGGGTAGAGAGGGGTAGAGGGGGAGAGAGGGTTAGGGTTTCGTTTTTTGAAAGTGGGGGTGCGTTATTTATGGATGGAAGCAGAGGGCGTTTGCGCGCTCGGACGGAAGGAAGATGCTTTGATTCGCCGGATTTGCTATTATTGCTCCCGGAAATGACGAATATGCCCTTAGAATAATCGGAAGGTGGAATTATAGAGAGAATATTACATCAGCACTCCGTAGTTTGCGTTCTGAGTCTAATGGTGATATGTCACGTGTCAAGTGGGTCTCATCATGATACACTGGTATTTGTCGGTGTTAAAAATGATAGAGCACACTTGATATGTGACGCCCCACCATTAGACTCCAAATACATCAGGAGTCCTGATGTAATATTTTTTTAGAATTATATGCGACTAGAAGTCAATCCCACATTCATTTATTTTTACTTACATAAATACCACCAAATTTATTTTTATTTATATACTTAACTATATATAGCATTTTAATGAATCAATTATATATAGGATATTAAAAAAATGTAATATTAATGATATTTTTATTTGATTTAAAATTTTGGATGGTGATGTATAAAGGTTAATATGCAAATACATAAAAATTATGTAATAAGTATACATCTCTATTTTATATTTTAAAATGATATGAAAAATATTTTTCAATTTAATCCTCACATGACTTATGGTTCACTCATAATTGTATATATTTAATTATTGTTTGATTTAATTTATCACAAAAAATAAGTATAAAGGCATTTACACATCAATGTCACTCAATTCTTATATATTTAAATATCAAACAACTAAATTTTGATATTTGCATACGTATCATTCAGTCGTTAATATCACATCAAAAATTTCAATATTATTAATTTTTCAAAAATAAAAAATATCATGTCATGTGATGCAGAGGTTCATAACACCATAAGATTATAAATGTAAATATTAAATTTTAATTGTTAGATTTGTAAATAAATAAGAATTATGTGGAATGTACGTAAGTTTCCCAAAATAATATTTTTTTATTCTAATGAATTTGCATGAATTATAGCATCTAAAGTTGTGAGTTATTGATTTACCAAAATTATATAATTAGGCTGCATACAAAGATCAATGGATCTCCCTACCTCGTTCTCCAAGACCGCTAATCTCTCGCCCTGTGGCCCTCCGTTGCCACTGCTCTTCACGGTGATCCAAACCGTGCTCCTCAAATTTTGCAATGGACGAGTACAAGACCTCCTATCTTTATGAAGGTCTAGCTTCTTTAAACATTATTGAATGTATAACCCCTCGCTCCCTCAAAAGCTTGATGTCTAACGGCAACTTGGTGGTTTCTAATTCTCTCTCCATCTATAACTGTCCTCTTTGGAAATCTCAAATGCATAAAATCATCAAATCCAATAGGTTTCTTGGATTCATTCATGGATTGATTCCCTGCACTCCTGAACATTTTATCAAAGAATCTGGCTCTCGTGTTCTCAATTTTTCCTATAATACTAGGACATTAGTTGATCAGAACCTGGCTGCCACTATCTTCTGCACCATTTCAGCCATTGCTCTTCCTCATGTGTTAAATCTGGACAGTTGTTTTGAGATATGTTGCACTTTAGAGCATCGTTTGATAGCTACCATACGATCAAGAGTTATATAACTCAAGAGCGAGTTATACACTGTTGCCATGGGGAATCAAACCATGACGCAGTTCCTAACTCAAATCAATACAATCGTGGACAATATATCAGCCGTGGGAGGCACGATCGATGTCGAAGATATCATCTTTTATATTCTTAAAAGCCTACCTCCCACTTATCAAGCATTCAAAATGACAATCAAAACTTAGCTCATTACTCTATAACAAGGAAATCAACATTTCTACAGATCTTCCCACCGAAATCAAATTCTTTGATCCCTAATTTGCTTTATATTCTCAAATAGTTAAAGACAAGCAAAACTATTACAATGGCAGAGGTTGGGAGACCAACAACTCTTTCTGTGTTTCCCATAATTCATTTCCGGACAAGAATGTAAAGACTTTCGGTTTTGTGGTTTGTCAAATCTATCATAAGCAAGGACATTTAGCTGCAAACCATGGGCATCGACTCTATCCAAATTATCTATCCACTAAGCCACCGAGCAACACAGGTCCTGTAACAGTCGTCTCCACATCTGATTGGTATTTCAACACTATAGTTGCAACTCTTCTCACATCTGATGTTCAACATCTACAACGGAATGAACAATACTAAGGGATGGATCAATTCTTTGTGGGAAATGGTAATGTTGTTTCTATTCACAACATTAGTAAAGGCATTCTTCATATGCCAATTTCTATGCTCATCCTCTCTAAATTTTTACATACACATCAACTCTCTTACAACCTGGTCTATCTATATTTCTCAACTTGCTCATGATAACAATTGTTTTATTTTTTTTTAATGCTAATGGTTATCAAATCAAGGATAAGATAATTCAACATATTCTTCTACATTGACCATGCTATGAAAGCTTATTGCCATCAAGTTGACTCAACAACCTCTTGTTAATGTCATAAAAGGTTGGGTCATGCTAAATATCAGAAAATATCAGTTATTTCAAAATGGTATCTTGACATCAATATTATTGATAAACCTAATTTCTGTGTTTCTTGTGCTACTGCTAAAAATCATATATTGACTTTTTTATTTGTCTAGTTAAATAAATGTAATCCTCTTGAAATCATGCATTCTGATATTTGGGGACCTTCCCTACTCCTTCCATTCAAGGCTATCATTAATATGTTTTGTTTGTTGATTGTGTTACAAGGTACTAATGTATTTATCCCATGATCATAAATCTACAGTTCTTTCACATTTTATTAAATTTAAGAAACAACTTGAGTCACAACTTGATAGACACATCAAAATTCTACAAATTGGTGGAGGCGGTGAATATAACAACCTTCAATTTTTAAGTTTCTTAATAGTCATGGTATTTTTCATCAAAATACATGCCCTTATGCTCCCAAACAACACGAATTGCTAAAAGAAAGCATTATCATATTTTAGAAACCACAAGAGCACCATTAGCTGACTCACACTTTCCTTCCTTATTATGGCTAAAAATTATGAACAGTGCTATCTATATTATTAATTGGTTACCATAACGAACCACATTTTCTCAATCTCCCTATCAACTCTTATATAATAAAACACCCTTTAAGAATCACCTCAATTTTTTGGTTGTGAATGTTTTCATTTGATACCTCCTTCTCAAAGTAATAAACTTCAACTAAGGTATATTTCTTTTGTGTTTCTGGGCTATCCCACAAAACACCAAAGGCTAAAAATGCTTTAATCCTAATATTGGCCAAATAATAAGTTTCACACATGTTATTTTTAATGAAAGTACCTTTTCATACGAGCAATCTTCATTTACCTTTCTTTCACTCCCACCAAATACAACCAACACACCCCTTCTCCTTCTGCCAAACACAATTACGAGCAAGAAATGTTATCATTCTATCATCACTCTTATCAACTGTCAACCTTCATCTCATCTTCCAAACCAATCTTTTTGCACTGTAACTCACCTCAACTCATTTGATCCTACATTGGAGTTGCCCGTAAGTGCTTAAAACTCTAATCTCACTTCAAATCCGCCCATCCCATGCTCACAAGATCTAAAATTTGATCTTTATATGCAAAAGATTTTTTAATTTACTTCAATCTGAATTAGAACCTTCCAATTTTAAACAAGCTGTAAATCATTCACATTGGTAGGAAGTTATAAATTCTGAATTTCAGGCTCTTCTCTCTCAGCACACTTGTACCTTAACTACTCTTCCTAAGGATCTGCCCATATTGAGTAGTAATGAACATACAAAATTAAAAGGCATCAACATAGGTTTATGGTTGGGTATAAAGTCATACTTGTGGCTCAATGTTATCAACAAGAGTTTGAACCTTCAATTCTATGGCTAAACTTCCTATAATAAAAATTATATTAAATGTTGTTCTTCATCAAAAGTAGTTAGTTCCTCAAATTGATGTCTTCAATGCTTTCAACATGGACAACTTCAAGGAGTTGTGTATACAAGTCTTCCTCTGGGTTTCATTGACCCTAATCATCCCAATCATGTTTGTTTACTGAAAAAAAATTATTCACTGCCTTAAATAAGCTCCAAGACAATGGTATAACACTTTTACTAATCATCTTTTCAAATTTAGCTTTACTCGTAGTCAAGTGGATCCTTCTCTTTGCATAGACAAAATAAAAAAAACTTGCATTTATCTTCTTCTATATTTCGATGATATATTATTGACATGAAACAACTAACATAATCTTCAACACCTATTAACAAATCTTCATAACACATTCTCTATGAAATTTTTTTTGACTCGTGTATACGTTCCTAGACATTAATATACATCATACGTTTTATGGGGTTCATCTCAATCAAACTTCTTATGCTAAGAAAATTCTTCATAGGGTTGGAATGACTTAATGCAAACCAATTACCAATCTTATGGCTTACTCCTCTCTACTTGCTTTTGAATCTAATCAACCATTCAAACATCCTACTCTTTATAAATAGCTAATTAGTTCTAGGCAATACTTAACTATCACATGACCAAATATTGTATTTATTGTTAACACTCTTGCTCAACGCTTTGATTAACCTCTCAACATCCAGTATTAATATTCAAGGAACTCTGGATACTAGATTGCCATTACAATCAAGATCTATCACTCTTCACACATACTTTGATTCAAGTCGGGCTAGCAATTCAAGTGATAGAAGATTTATTACAGAGTATTTCTCATTCATTATTCTTCTTACTTGGTCTATCAAGAAGCAACCTATAGTGGTTCAATCTTCCACTGAAGCTGATTATCGAGTGTTTGTCTCAGCAACAATTGATGTTATATGATTGAAATGACTTCTTCAAGATTTCTCTATATCTATTGAGCAACCTACGATTATTCATTGTGAAAACATATCCTCCATGGAAATTGCACATAATGTTATTTTTCATGCTCGTATGAAGAACATTGAAATCAATTACCATTTTAATAGAGAGATTAACAGTCAAAGGAATTGGTTCTCACTTATATTCCTAGGGATAAGCAAGAATCATATATATTCATCAAATATTTACCTACATCGCAATTCCACATGCTTTGGGAAAAGCTAACTCTTTACAATCAAGTTGCTAGCATGAGGGGGGGATAATAAATAGTATAATATGAATTTTGTGTTAATCTCAATTAAATTTTTTCGATGTTTAGTATTTTTTAGTCTTATGTACTCCTTTATATGTTGGAGTGTGCGTTTGTACTTAGTTAAGATATTAAAATATATTTTCTTTGCTTTACTTTTCCCTTTCTTGTTCTCTATTTCCATCTTCAAGATATCGTATCTTGATTGCTTTCAATGGGCACCTTCATGATATCATTTGTATTAGTAACGATATTTTACTTAAGAAGTGTTCACTTTGAGAGAAAAAATTAGCTTAGTATTTGAAATGGTTTCTTAAGAGCTTCTCTGTTGAACTATGTCTTCCTCTAACATCATAAATTTGTGGGGCTCATGATGTTTACATAGATTCTTATGATGGGTCTTATAATTCCTATAAGTATATTGATCATTTTAAGACAATTAACATACATATATTATATGACTCAACTTTGTATTTTATTATACTTTATTATCGGCAAGTAAATCCAAGACTTTACCTATCTTGACAAGCTTTTTGACGAGCAATTCCTTGCCAAGCAAAAAATTATTCAGAAATTTTATTATTTGAGATCCGAGAGAGAGAGAGAGAGAGAGAGAGAGAGAGAGAGAGAGAGAGAATCTTAAGGAATCTTGCAAAAATTTTATTTACAAGCACGTCAAATACTAAGAGTGGATTCTAACTGATTACAATGTATTTTGTATATATCAATTTTTTGGATTTTTTGCATTTTCATTGATATGAGAAGTGTTTTACTTTTAGTCTAATTTTGATTAATAGCGTAAAATAACATATTACTATTAGTGAAGCTACCGGTCCACATAAAAAGTAGTTTGAATAACCCTTTAAAATTACAAAAAATATCAAAAAGGTGTTGCGTATATAAATATTCTAGCAAAAATGAAAGAGCATAATTAATCATGGTCTTTCTCTTAAATCACCTTAGTAACAATCTAAATACACACAACAAAAGTAGCGCACATTCAATCCAATATTTTGATGACTATTTTAGATGAGGAGACTTTTACAGAGCATAATCTATTGTGGTCAAATATAATAACTCAAGAGCTTTATTATGATCTCCATTAAATTCATGGACATATCATTGAAAGAATAAAGTATCCATTCAACTAAATTAAGAAATTAAATATGTTAACTTAATAAAATAGTTACTTTTATTTATTTGTTCAAAATTAATATAGTTAGACTAGAGCATCAATCTTTCTGGGGGAGGTATCAACCTACAAAATTGGGGTTGCAATTCATAAATGATTGGTGACATTGAGCTATTGCTATCAAGTTTTGTTTATTACTCTAAATAACAAGAGTTAAAGAGATTCTCATGCAAATAGCTCCATTAATTTTATTAATTGTAACTTTAAGGCAATTCAAACTTTACATCTAGACACACTTATTTTCACTGTCATGATTAGTGATTTCTATTACAATGTTAAGAGAATACTGATTAATGATGAAATTTTCATATGGTTTATCTATTACTATTATTTTGCTTAGGTGTGGTATAGGAGAAGCACTAGTCAACCGCAAGACCATTTTATAAGTTCGATATTAACCAATATGATGAGTGAGAACAACCATGCTCCCATCTAAACTTAGGAGTTCAAAGCAACCCATTCAAACCGAAATATACTATCGCTTTTATGCTACTCATGAAGATAAATCTTAAACTCTAAACAGAGTTGGTAAAGCATGTAAAAACTACCAGGTAGCACATTCATGCTCCCATAGACAGGTTTAGCCATAGCCTTTATCATCTTGTGCATTCAAAATTTTGTCTGTCAAATTAAAGATACCATTCAGAAGGATAAAAGACTGAGTCTGGAGTACGGTGTATCGCGTCCGTTGTCCGGATACAGCTTGCGTCCGAACTCCAGAAGCGATATTTTTCTCTTTCAAAAGACTTTGCTTATGAAGGAATTGGTCCATGTTCCATTATCATTTATTCTGAATGCATGAATTGATTCTTTGTTTTATAAGCATGTGCATGAGATTAATTCATAGAAATGTAGCATCAAAGTCAATTATTAAAAAAAAAAAAATCTTCAGCTCATTAATAAGTAAATGAAAAAAATGGAAATTTACATACATAGCGACCAATTCTTATGCATTTACTTATCTCACGCACGAATTCTATGTATGAAAAGCTGTATGATTGAAAGATATCTGCAAGGCGAACAAGTTGACATATTTACGCTATCTAGCCGGCATAAAATTATTCCTGTGAATATGAGCTAAAATGAAAAGAATCCATCAAAAGGCATTACAAGTATCTAATTCCTTCTTGTAATGTTACAAAATATTCCCCAAACTCTTGCAGATTACACTACAAGCTTTAATTACAACAGCTTTATAAGCACTAGGGGTATAAACTAGTAGATCTTGAGCTAGCCAAGTATTTATTCGTATTCGACTCGTTCAACTTATTTTTCTGTTTGAAATCTGCTTGTGAATGACAAGCTCTATTCAAATTTATTTGTTGGAATTTAAAGATTTTAAAGATAGTTTAAGTGGGAAGTAATATTTCTACAAATAAAATTTACAATCATATGTTCAATTTTTTTTTTATCTATATATTTTTTATTTCAAAAAATATATAAATCTAATTATTTATATATCTTTGAACTATATACATTGAACTGTTTTTTCTATATGAGAGATATGGTCCTGTTGAGCTACATTGCGCTCAAAGCGCATTAACGTCGTCTCGTTAACGCCGCCTCCAACTTTCCCGTTCGCAACTTCGCAGTTTCTCAGTCATTACTCTTTTCTTCATTTCCTTTGCAGCAAAATGACATTATTGATTGGGAGTATTGTTTACTAACTTAAAAATAATTATATGCATTTATTTCTAAGATGATGTTGTGGGCATGTGATTGAAGTGATTTTTTTAAGCATACAAACTCACCCCCAATGTCTATATGAAAATTAAGGTTCAAATGATTTTGATAGTCAAATGATTTGAGTCGAGTTCAGATCAAACTTGAGCATGAGAAAATGTTATCGTGGGAGATCTTTTTGAGCACAATAAAATAAATTTGATTTTGCATTTTAGTTTGGTTATAAATATCTTTTTATAGGATCTTCTTTGTATATTTTCTAGGATCGAGCATGGTTGGAATTTCCATTAGACAGTTTCTCTTTGATTAATGTTATGAGGATTTTTCTATATAAATATTTTTGTAGATGCTCTTCTTATTTCTTCCTAGTTTTTATCAACATTCAATCTTTCATTTTTTCCTTTACCTTTTTAAGCATTGGTGACCTAGAAAGAGGGATTTGAACAGGACAGATGTAATGAACCCCATTCAATCAGAAAAGAAAGGGTGCAAACAAAATTTGGCGACTCTGTTGGGGAATAGAGATTACCTCTCCATACTTGGACTTATGCTTGCTTTAATTTGACCCTTACTCTTATTGATTCCTTTTCTATTTGATTTGAGTCATATGCATCTGGCTGGTTTCGATCATTTGCCTCTCTATGGCATAGTCTCTAGGGTTAGCGGGCTATTGCCACCCTTATGTCTTTCATGCCCTCAATATTCCTGTTGTACACTCTGCACTACTTGGTGCTATCGCACGTATTTTCACAACATTTCCCATGACATGTTTTCGTGTATTTATGACACATGTTATTTTCTATCGGCTTTTCAATTGTACACTTTATGGTACCTAATATTATTGCACTTCTTCACAACATCCTAGTTGTTACGTCTTCACGTGTACCTAATGTTGTTATACATGTTTCCACGACATTCCATGAAAAATGTCTTCAAATGTCCTTGATACATGTGGTTGTCCCATAAGCATTCTAGTTAAACATTTCACATTAATTGGTGTTGATAGTTCTCTCAGCTTTCTATTTATATGTTTCACAATACTTGGTGCTAATTGTTTTATCAGTTTTTCAACTTTATGCTTCATGCTGCTTGGTGTTAATAGTTTTTTTCTACTTTCTAGTTGTATGCTTTGTACTACCTGGTGCTTATAGTTTTCTCAACCCTCCAGTTGTAATGTTTGCGCTATTTGGTGTTGATAGTTTTCTTAACTTTTCAGTTATACACTTTGTGCTACCTAATGATGATTGTTTTCTTAGCTTTCCAATTGTACACTTCATGCTACATGATGCTGATGGTTTCCTCAACATTCAAAGTGTATGTTTTGAGCTACCTATTGCTGATAATTTCGTTAACATTCTAGGTGATATTTTTTCATGTGTCTTTGACGCATAACCATTGTCCATCAACATTTTAGTTGTATGTTTCGTGCTAGCTGATGTTGTTATACTTTTTTACAACATCCCAATTGTTATGTATCACTCATACCTAGTATTGTTGTACTTTTTCCCACAATATTTCATGTGACATGTCTTCATTTGTCCCTAACGCTTGTTGTTGTTCATTAGCATTTTAGTTGTATGTTTCGTCTTTCTGGTGCTTATAGTTTAATCAACCTCCTAATTATACCTTCGTGCTACTTGGTGCTAATAATTTCCTCAACATCCCAATTGCACGCTTCGTGTTACATGGTATTGTTAGTTTCCCTAGCTTCCAAATTGTACGCTTTGTGATACCTAGTGTTGATAGTTTCTTCGATATCCTATTTAAATGCTTCGTGCTACTTGGTGTTGATAGTTTTCTTAACATCCCATTTGTATGCTCGATCATACTTGATGTTGATAGTTTTCTCTGTATCCAAGTTGTGCGCTTCACTGCCTATTGTTAATAGTTTTCTCAACATCCCAGGTGTACACATCATGCTACATGGTGCTAATATTTTTCTTAGCATCCCAATTGTATGCTTTATGCTACTTAAGGCTGATAGTTTTCTCAGCATTTGTGTTCGATTCATTGCTTATTCTTTTTTATGAAAGTGAGGTCTTACTTCTCCATGTATGATCCTATTTTATGTTGTGCCATGTAGGTCTAAGCCTCATGGGTCTACAAGTTAGTAGCAATACCTAAACAACCTTTAGTTAGACATAGGACAATGATAGGGAAGCATGCATTACTCGTTGGCATATTTGAATGAGCGATGTGAGTTATTTTATCATTACCATAGGTTTGGGCTAACTCTCACGATGAGGGTTAGTTCAATCTGATGCTTAGTATGAAGCTAGCTTGGTGACCTCGTCAAGATTTTATGGAAGAAATTTAGCCCTTTCACTTGACATGTCTTGCATGCAGATGCATAAGAAACACCTCATAGTTTATTTTTAGAATTAGGGCTAGGGTGTAGTTAGAGATTTTGATACACAGTTATTATTCATTGGGTTGTGCTAGTTATGCCTTTTACATGTTTTACCAAGTTTGAGACTTGTGTAGTAGCATATTAGGGTGGATTTTTCTTGTAGGATGTCGTATCTAATAAAGAGGAGCTCAAACATAATTTACACAGATGTATTTTTTATGGATGTTATTTAACTGTCCTCCCAATGAATATGGTTTTTTATATGTTGCATGAGATAGCGTGTACTGACCTTTGTTTTGCATGTTGGGTCTTTTATATGTTGCATAAGTTCGCAAATGAGCTCGCACATAGCTCTATGTACGGGCTCCGTATAGAAAATTTTCTCACGCGAATAATTGAAAGAGTAACCGTTTTGTGAATAGCCCACTCATATTCAACTCATTTGCACACTTACCCTTACTATAAGTAAGAGTACTCTCATTTGATCAAAATAAGAAAATAAAACCTAACAAAACTTTCTTGCTAGATTCAAGTCAATTTAAAAAATGCATATAATTTTTTAATTTAAAACCTCAATATTCAATTTTTAGTTATTTTTTTTATTTTTTTTTCATGGGAAAATGACTCTAGCTTAGTTTTCATTTAATCGAAAAAATTTAAAAAAACAAAAATCAAAATTAAATGCAAGATTCATAAAATTAGATTGATATTATGCATGCAAAATATATAAGTTTGATGTTTGTTTATAACCAAACTCTAACTAACAATTACATTTTAATTTGTTCATAATCAAACTTTAAAAATGTTAATAAAATTGAATTAAATTTATCTATTTGATTAGCCCGATTTTATCAAAATTTAATTTATTTTTTTAATTCAATTACAATTAATTTGATTCATTTGAAAACCGATCAATCTAATGATTACCTCTAACAAATGAAAAAATATTATATCAGGACTTCACACATAGAGTTACGTGCGGAGTCTAATGAAATCACGTCATATGGAATATTACCGGTAATACAGGTAACACGGGGAATATTCCCCCGTATTTATGTGCGATTGTGTTATCATAATATTTCTGATGTTATAATAACTCAATAACACATTAATAACACATCAATAATACATCAATAATATTTGAATAACACACAATAACACTTGAATAACATGAGAAGAATATTCCCTATGTTACCAGACTATTTTTGTTCCTCACATGCGTTCATTGGACTCCGCACGTCCTGATATAATATTTTTTTCCTAACAAACAGCCCCTTTCTGTGTTATTTATATTAACCTCCTAGTCTTTGTGAAATATTATTCAGCCCGAACCCAACCCGAACCCGAACCCCAACCCGACCCGTCGTGCCATACCGCATTTGAATTAGGTTTCTTCGTGTATATAATGCTAACAACTGGTAAGTGATGCCCTAGGGTCTCGCTAACTCTCTGTTTCCAGTACGGCTACGCTTATCCTTCTTCCGTCTTTGATCTGATTGAGAACTTGGCTGGTGGGCTGATCTCATCCTATCTTTGTACCTGAAAGATAACCAAAGCAAAGCGTTTTTTGCTGCTTTCAAGCGTCTCTCCTTTCTTTTTTCCAGTTGCCGATTTTTCTCTAGGGTATGATGTTTTCGCTTTATGGTTTTGAACTTTTTTTTTCTTATTCCCTGCTTAAAGATGCTATTTTTTTGGTGCAGAGATGTCGGACGATGAGACGAAGGAGGAGATAGAGTTGGATCTCTCCTCCTCTGATGTAGTCACCAAATACAAGAGCGCCGCCGAGATCGTTAACAGTAATTTGTTCACTCAATTTTTATTCAGGGCTCATTTGCTTGCTTGCAGATGTCAATTATATTTTTAAAAAATGATGATTTCCTTTTCACTTATTTGAGCTTGAATTTAAATTAATTGTGAGAGGAAGCTGAAGGATTTTTGATGAGATTGAAATTAATGTTGGTGTCTAACTACATCAAAACAATTGAGGGATTTAACGAGTTTTTAAATATTCTTTTTTAATTTAAAGTTGACCAAATGTAACAGGGGCCCTTCAGTTGGTGGTCTCGAAGTGCAAGCCTAAGGCCAAGATAGTTGACATATGTGAAAAAGGAGATGCCTTTATAAGAGAGTGGGTGTTTATTAACTTGTTTTTTAACTGTCTTGAAAAATTTGTTGACTTGAGCTTGTTGTGAGATTTTTATATTAGAAGTTTAATACAGGCAAGCTGGGAGCATGTACAAGAATGTAAAGAAAAAAATTGAGAGGGGAGTTGCCTTCCCAACTTGCATTTCTGTGAACAATACGGTCTGTCATTTCTCACCCATGGGCAGTGACGAGACTGTTTTGGAGGAGAATGATGTTGTGAAGATGTAAGAAGTGTAGAATAACTTTCTGTTATGTAGTTTTTTCAGTTTGGGCTTATGATATAGAACTCATTGATTAGCTCCTATATTACATTATTATTTTTGCAGTGATATGGGATGCCACATAGATGGGTTCATTGCTGTTGTTGCACACACTCATGTGCTGCATGAAGGACCAGTAGGTGGGAGAGCAGCGGATATTATTGCCGCTGCGAATACTGCTGGTGAGGTTGCCTTGAGGCTTGTGAGGCCAGGGAGGAAGGTACTATTATGCACTAAATTGTTGTCCATAAGTTGTGAATTACTTTGAAATACTTTATTATGATCAAGTCTACTTGAAGAACACTTTATGTCTTGGTTTTCTTCTTTCATGTTTAATGACTTAGTTTATTTGTTCTGTATGATTTTGAGAACTTTATTTTCTCTGGTACCGAGCTTTTAATGATTGTTGCCAAATTAGTTTCTAGTAGATCCTGATGTAGCCTTGTTGAGAAAATGTTTGCTGTGTGACTTCAGGATGGTATTGTTCTTTTTTATCCGTTCTGTGCTAGTGTCCAATTTGAGTCCGCGATAGATCTGTATTTTTGAATTATGAAAAAATTGTTATTTTAGTGAATGAGTTTTCCCCTAAAAATCTCAACTCAGAAAATCCATTGATGTCATTCGATGCCCTTTGTTTTCATTTTCTTGGGAAAGTTCATCAAAATGCATACATAGTGCATGAAATACCAAGGGCAATCTTAACTTTGCATTTATCAAGAGATGATTTGGGTGGCTCAAACCTGGAAACTTCAATGATTTTCTTTCTTTCTAATTCTAAGTTTCGTTACTAGTGGATTACATGATGTAATCACCTAATACGTTTGCTTGTCATTTTCTTCACTCTAAATTAATATTTTGTTTCCTTCTAAATGATGTCCCAAATGATGATTTCTTTTTTCAAAGCTATGGATTTGTGTCCAGGTGAAGCTTTGTTGTCATAGTTACTCTGATGGGATTTCATTGTTATTCTTTAAGATCATTTGGTTTGATTTATTTACATTGGTTTGATGTGGGGTTTCAGCATATCTTAGTTGTTTTCTTTATCAAATAGTTTTTTTATGGGTTTACAGTTTGCTAGTGGAGGATGAGTTTTTTTTTAAAAGCTATTGATGAATATGTATTTGATACTCAAATTCATATTCTTTTAAGGATGATAATTTGGCCCCGTTTTTCTTTTTTGTTTTTTTTTTTGGCCTAAACTATTTAACCATTCAATCACTTTATCGATTTGAAATCTTTGAACTTTACATTTGTCATTATTTTTATTTATTCTTTATCAATACCTATCTACTTATTAATCTACTCTTGGCTTTCTTGCGTTAAGCAACTTTTAGCGTGTCTACTAATTTATTTATTTATTTATTGCTTTTGTCAGACCAGTTTTTCTCATGGAGCTTTTATTTTTCTCTTCTAATTTAAAATGTAATGAAGTGCATAAAATTGTTTGTGTTACTTAAAATAGCTCCTTTTGTATGTTTTTTTTTTGCTACTTGTCAAATGAAAGTTTGGAATGATGAAGGAACTTTAGGAATATAATGAAGCGTGGGATTATTTAGCAAAAGGCTGTGCCTGTTATGTAGTTTTGGTGGATGTGAAATTGATAAATTTTCATTAATTTTGTTTGACAATTTTGTGATTTAGGTTTACATCTTTAAGTTTCTTGGATTTTGTAGGTGTTCAAAATAATAGGATTTTTTATGTGAATAACTTCAATGATTAAATATTGTATTTTAAATGGAGAAATGAAAAGAAATTTTTTTAGGCACTTAAAAAGGCAATTTAATATAACACAATTAAAATAATAATGCTCTCAGGGTTTAAGGATTGGAGAAAATATTTTAATTAATAACTGAAATTTGTGTTGAAGAAAAATTAAGTTGGGCGATAAAATTAGGAAGTTGAATCAGAAATGCTTATATTAGAGAACGGTTGTACATATTTCCTCCAACCATACACTAATTTAGTTTATTTTGAGTGAGACTTCCTTTTTATATTTTGGAAGAACTTCTAGAATCTATGAGCTTGTTAGTTATTATTCTTATGTTACAGTAGTTTTTTGGTGGATTCCCAATTTAATTTTTACCAGCTATCTTTTTAACATAGCAGTTGTGATTGGCATACTGTAATTGATTGAACTTTGAATTCCAAACAATGGAATTATGGCAACTTTGCCGAGGAGACCGTCTTCTAATTGGGCTCCTCTTTTCCCTGTTGCCTACATTAATGGCTTTGACAAAAACGGTATGGAGTTTTTTTATCCATCATTGTTGACATCCAACCATACACTAATTTAGTTTATTTTGAGTGAGACTTCCTTTTTATATTTTGGAAGAACTTCTAGAATCTATGAGTTTGTTAGTTATTATTCTTATGTTACAGTAGTTTTTTGGTGGATTTCCAATTTAATTTTTACCAGCTACTTTTTAACATAGCAGTTGTGATTGGCATACTGTAATTAATTGAACTTTGAATTCCAAACAATTGAATTATGGCAACTTTGCCGAGGAGACCGTCTTCTAATTGGGCTCCTCTTTTCCCTGTTGCCTACATTCATGGCTTTGACAAAAACGGTATGGAGTTTTTTTATCCATCATTGTTGACACTATTCTTTGCCAACATTATTGATATGAAATACAGTTTTTGTTCTTTTGTTGTTGTGACTAGATACATATGAAGGAAATTTTTTTTTTCATTTTATGCATGGACATGACTTTTTGTAGCATCATTTGGTTTTATGAAAGAATTTTTTTTATTTTATTGTTGTTTATCTTCTTCAATTCTATGACGGACCTAAGTAACTGAATTTCTTTCAAGATTATATATCTATATGATCTATGTTACTATTGTGTATGTGATAGGCTTACTTTGCCGAGGTGACCATTATTTACTCTGGCCTCCTCTTTTCCCTGTTGTCTACATTCCTGACCTTGTAGTTCTTTAGATATATTATTGAGGCTATATTTTAACAATATTTGATAAAAGCATACTTTTTTTCTTTTTATTTATAGAATTTGGTTACATATCAGCATATATTTAATTATTAGCATTTAAATAATTTTTTCTGTTCATTTTGCCTCACTTCGTAGCAGAGCCTGAGTGATTCAGTTTTTTTCAAAATGTATATTTTCTTTGGATACTAATACTTTTAATTATGCATTAGTGTTAAAGCAATGGTGTCTAAAAGGAAACTGATAAGAAAAAGTTTATATGCCCGAATTTATGTGTAAGCGATTATATTTCGATAATTCTTTAGTATCAAGAGAGATAACATTCATCATATAACATGAACTACTTGTTTTTCATTTGTAAAGGTTTTTTATTTTTTTTTTCATTTTATATTGCTGAAATATTTGATTTCCTTTTTCCAAACAGTTCATTTATGTTTTCGTTTCAAGAATGTAATTGATAGCTTTAAATAAAATTGACTCCATGGTCATCCTGATATTGCAGAACAAAGATGTTACAGAAGCCATTCAGAAAGTTGCAGCTGCATATGATTGCAAGGTTGTTGAAGGTGTTCTTAGTCATCAGCTGAAGCAGTTTGTGATTGATGGAAACAAAGTTATTTTGAGTGTTGGCAATCCTGAAACCAGAGTTGATGATGCAGAATTTGAGGAAAATGAAGTATATTCTGTAGATATAGTCATGAGTACTGGTGATGGCAAGGTATAAACTTTTTGTTATTGTACTTTTACCCTGGGATAATATTGTAAATTGTATTTCATTTGCATCTTATGTCATTTCTTTCAGTGCTTATTCTGGTTAAAATTTATCATGTAGCCGAAATTGTTGGATGAGAAGCAAACAACTATTTACAAGAGAGCTGTGGACAAGAATTATCATTTAAAGATGAAGGCATCGAGGTTCATATTTAGTGAAATAAGCCAGAAGTTTCCAATCATGCCATTTACTGCAAGGTTTGTTTTCCCATGTTATATAGTTTGAGGTTTGTAATCTTTCTGAATTTTGACGTATCGAAGTAAATTTATTCCATTGTGAAGGGTTGTACAATTATGTTTATATGGAATAAAGGATCATGTACGTACATACCACCCAATTTTTTGTATTTACATATCCAACACCTAAATTTACTGTTTTACATTTATAACACCAGAATTTTTTATCACATCAGAAGTACCACTAGTTTAACTTTTGAGAAGTGACACACATTTTCATGCATAGATAAGTTGGTATGTATGTAAAAATTGAAGTGTAGGTGTTAGATATGTAAATACATAGAAATTGTATGGTATGTATGTAAATCTTTTATAACATTATTTGCATTGTACTGTTCTTGTTTTTGTTCCTTTAGCAGCTTAAATAGCCAAGTTTATTTCTCTACCAGGGCATTGGAAGAGAAGAGGGCTCGGCTTGGTCTGGTAGAATGTGTGAACCATGATCTTTTGCAGCCATACCCTGTCCTCCATGAGAAGCCTGGTCAGTACCTTTGTTTTCTTAGGAAGATTTACATATATACCACTCAATTCTTACGTATTAAAGCATCTGACACATAAACTTCAATTTTTACATATATGCCCACCTTACATAACCATGAAAAGGTGGTAAAAATGCAAAAAACTAAAGTTTTGGCATCGGATATGTAAATACATAAGAATTGGGTGGTATATGTAAATGCACCTTGTTTTTAGTAAATACAAAATTTCTTCTCTAGCAACTTGAGGGATGTTGCATGCTTTTTGTGTGGCAGGTGACCTTGTTGCCCATATTAAGTTCACAGTTTTGTTGATGCCAAACGGTCCGGATAGGATCACCTCCCATCCTTTGCAACAGCTACAACCTACAAAAGGTATTGATAATGATCCCGAAATCAAAGCGTGGTTAGCTTTGGGATTAAAGACCAAGAAGAAAGGCGGCGGAAAAAAGAAAAAAGGTACCCATTTTTTGTTTTATTTTCTCCATTTTCTTCCATTCCAACCCTTTTTTACTTGTGCTTCATGTGATTTTGTGTTGGAAGATTTACATACACACCAATCACTTTTTATGTGTTTACATCTGAAACACCTGGATTTCAGTTTTTTATTTACATGTCTCACCTTACTTATGCATGAAAATGGGTATTTCACTTTTTAAAAGTTAAACTAATGCTATTTTTGATGTGATGTGAAAGGATTGGGTTGTATAAATGTAAATGCTGCTTTTGTGCTTGATTCTCTTTGAAGTTTAAAGGTTTTTTAATTCTTTCTATATCAGCTTTCAAGCTCCTACTAAAATCTTAACCATATGCAATTCTTGTTATTGTCCAGGTAAACAAAGTGAAATTTTGACTGAAGCTGAGCCCATGGAAGAAGAAACTGTGAATGGCGCTGCAGCTCAAGAATGAGAAAGCATCAGTTTTGACTACTTTGATTTACTCTGGTTTTCTCTCCAGCCCTCCTCCATTGTTTGTTCAATGTATTACATCTGTGGGAGATATTGTGCACAGAATTGCTTTGAGAAATTTGTTTTTTTAATGGAAATATTGAGGGTAAAAAATGTGCTTATAGGCTCTATTTTAGCTTTTGAGCTGAATATGTTCTCTTAGATTTGTTATGGAACATGATGAGATGGTCAAATGCTTTTAGATGTTTGCTTTATATTTTATTTTTGGGTAATGGCAATTTATGAATAAGGGGAATTAGCATTTTAGTAGTAAACAAAGGGAAATTTACACAACACTCAATTCTTTTGTATTTACATTTAACTCCTAAACTAGTTTTTTTTACATGTATACAATCTTATGCATGAAAATGTGTGTTTCACCTTTTGAAAGTTCAAATTGTGGTATTTTAATGGTGATATGAAAAATTTTGGCGGTATAAATGTAGAAAGTAAAGTTTAGGTGTAGATATGTAAATACATAAGAATGGGGTAGTATATTTGTAAATGCTCCTACAAAAGATCATCTATTGTGTGCTCTTTGATCCTGCTAATATGTGGGGCAATGTTTAGAAAATATGGCATGTTGTGTGATGTTTAGGTGGTTTGAAAGCTTTAGAAATTTGATCATGTGAAATAGCAAGGCTCTTGTCTTGGAAAAATTATTCCATACGGATCGGGCACCGCACGCAGCTTGTGTGCGGTGTCCGATCTAGACCGTAAATCACCTGAATTACGGTCCTGATGTATTTTAGTGGACCCCACCAAAATTTTTTTATTTTTTATTTAAAAAGACGGAAATAATTTTGGCCGTAGATCACTGTAATCTACGGCCAAGATCGAACACCGCATGCAGAGATGCATGCGGTGTCCGCACGCAATAATCCCTCCTTGTCTTGAAATGTGTCGTTGTGAAGTTTAATTTTGAAAGAAATGTTTGAAATTGCTTTTAATATTTAATTTTTTATTTTCTTGAACAAATTATAGTATATTATGATTGAGATTGTAAAAAAAAATATATTTTTTAATTTAAATTGTACAATATTTTTAAGTATTGTGTAATATACCAAGATTGCGGCTTCTCATTGGGAAGGGACTAATGGAGTAACAACAATTGTTTCTTAAGGTGGAGCAAAGCACTTCTTCATAATGGGGGGGTTTAGATTTATATCCTGAAAAACATGAATGGCGATTTTGAAATGTTCAATGAAAAGAAGTGTTTTTGGAAACTTAAATTTGAAGGGTTGTGAACAAGCTGAGAACAAATAATGGTTTGGTGTAGACTCTTTCAATGACTTTCATCCATATGAGAATTGAAAAATACCTAGCAATCACCAACTTCCCACAATAGAGCATACTAGTTGGAAGCATGAATGGATGCTCTTTAGATGAAATTAGAAGCTATCAAATTATGGATTGGCAGCCTTTTTTTGTGGTAGAAACTGCCACCACCATTTATTATCTCATCAATAGATGTCCATCCATGATAAGTGATACGAAGATATTAACTAAAGCATGGACAATAGTTTCATCAAGTTATAAGTATGTGAGGATATTTGAATGTACTGCAAATGTTAACATGAAATGATGTTAGTTGTAAGTAGAGACATGTGGATGCATTTTCACTAATTATTTAGAGGGATGTAAAACACTTTAATCTTTGGTGTATTGAAGCTCATATGCCTATGTAGTTACCAAATATAGATGGGTTTAATAAAAAACAAAAATATAAGAATGTCAAAGCTAAAGAAGGCTCAAAACCTTTCGGTGATGATAAGATATTTCAAATTAAGATGAAATCTACTAGTCATGCTACTAATATCAACATGAATAGGCTTATGATTGATTGGACCAACAAAATGAAAATAAATTTAATGACAATCATTTGACTTACGAAAAAAGTTAAAAGGTTGCTTAAGAGGTATGGACACGCTAACCTAAACTTTTTTGTCATAATAATTTTAGGTTAAATAAGAAAATAAACCATTGACATATGAGGTTGTTATAAGATTATGATGATAAGAAGGGAAAATAAGAAAAAAATAGATACTTTTTTGAAGATACAAATTTATTGTTTGTTAGAAGTTAGAACCTAATAATAAAAATCTAGTTAGATAAAAGTTGATGATGATAAATTTAAATAGGAATAATAAGAAGAATTTGATTCTTTTTCTAAAATTCAAACCTAATGTATGTTAGAAACCTAATAATAATAAAAAAACTATTTAGGTTTAAGTTGTTGTTGAAGAGAAAAAGAAAAGATCCATACTTGCCAAAGTACATTAGGCTTGAGTGATCTACAATAAGATTATTTTATAAGATTAGGATATGGTCAATTCAACAACCCAAGATTGGGGCTAGATATACCTTAAAAATAAATCTCCTTAAAAGCATTGATGGGTGGAAGTTTCAATATCATTAAATGGCCTTCAAGCTTATATCCCATATCAAATATTTAAGGTAGAGTGATCCTTGAATAACTTTATTAAGGTTAGCATCTCTACATAGAATTTTAGTATATCTACATTTTACTTAAACGAAAAATCTGGGTTGGCTTTAGCTCCTATAGTATAATTGAATTGAGAGGGAGTCTTTGACACTAGATTGTTTAGTAAGTGAAATATTCAATGCAATAGAAATAGTTTGATTTTCTGTGTTATTTTCTCAATGTGATTGAAATTAATTGATTTGTTTTTTTATTAACTAACGATGGGTTAGACGTTCTTGCTTAACATCGAATAAAACTTGGCGAGCTTATACAAGATTGAGTTTTTTTGGTTTGTCACTTGATGGACTTGATGGCTTATAACCATGGATTTGCTAGCTTAATACTTAATTAAAGACTCAAGTCTTAAGGTGTATCTGGTTGGATCATAAATAGATTTAAGGTTTAGATTTAGAGAATGTGAAAAAAAATGGATTATATTTGAGTGTTTCCTATGACATGATTAGAAGGCTTACTCACTAGAGTTATAGGTGACTCAACTTATCATAGTTTACACAAGTGCACATGTCGTTCAAGTGATATAATGATTGAGCTCAAGTTCATTCCCATGAGGATATGAGCAAATCCTGACATTAATTCAATAATAGTTTTACTTAAAATCAAGTTTCATCTAATTAAAAAAATATATTTTTAGGGCTTTGTTTAAGAAATAAGAAAGAATCATTTTTGTAGATTTTTAATTAAAAAACTTATTTGAACCAGTGAACACCTTAGATGATTATACTCAATGTTATGTTCTACTATATGTGATACCAAACAAAGACACTTATACTCTAGTGCTGCGGTGCTCCATCAAATTAATTGATTGGTGCTCCAGTGCCAAATTTTCTATATAAAGGGTACATGACTTGTACTTTTTTGGAGTTTGAATTCTTGAATCCTCTAGCTTCGACTATTTTCATCCTTTCGTTCTTAACTTGCTTGCATGAGAAAGGGAGATGGCATGAAGCTCCAAGACAAAGGGGAGGAGAAGGAACATCATTCGATGCCAATAAATTTGTGAGTGCTTAAGCCCAATGGAGGCTAAAAGACTATCTCCTCCACCGTAAGTTCATATATGAGTGGTGTCTTTAAAATTTGGGAGGCACCAAAGAGCACCCCAATGTTGATAGAAAATGAGAATACTTTATTGAAGAGCCTGACTTCATCATATTTTCTATAGCTCTTAAGCTATTTGTGGTGGCCAACGAACACCAATACCTCGAAGCATATGTGAGAAGAAAATGGGTTTCTGTCGATAGAAAATCAATCAATGCACAATGAAGGCAACTAAATACCTATGTTCCTGTCGGATTAGTAGGTTTTTAGACTACTCTGGATGACATTTTTTGGTGATATGCACATGTGACACATAGTAGGCTGGTTATATGTGGGTTAAAGACAATCAAGAACTCATTTCTTTACATGGTCAACTGTCGTATTGTAGTGACAAATTCATTGGTTGCTATGGTGAGTTTTTTGAGCCCTCACGTCTACCTTTTTTGTTGTCTAATAAATTTCACGAGTTTGGCTTCTTTATTTTTTGTTTGAGTTTAATATTTTTTTTTGCAGGCTTGCGAGGTCGATGACGAGTCGTTTGACCTTTCTTGGTTCTTCGGATGGCCTGTCAGTTGCTGTTGATCGGTGTCACATGTGAAATCCTAATGAAGACAACCAAATCCCTCTTTTATTTTCAGTGATATGATTTTTGAGGATCCTCAAAATGACCTTTTTTGGGATATACATATGCGACACTCGCGAGGTTGGTTTTGCTTGGGTAAAAAGCAACCAAGAACCCAATTTTTTACAATGTATATTGTCTTCTAGTAGTGACAGATTCGTTGGTTAAAGTATTGAGTTCTCTGAGCCCTCATGTTTGCACTTTTTTTTGGTTAATCTATGCTTGTATATTTAGTACAATTTCCGTTTATTCTCATTTTCTTGTATATATATTTTTTAAATTCATGTGGGTCCTCACATTTGCTAGTTTTTTAATTCAATTTTTTGTTTCTGTATTAAATACTATTTTTGAAATCTATGCATCCTTTGATTCTTTAATCAAGTTTCATCTTGTTTTTTAATCAAATTTTTGGTTTTTTATTCAATACTATTTCTTATTTTCAATTTCCATGATTTTTTTATTTCATATAATTTTATGGCTGACGTATTCTCTCTTGAATAATTGTAAGAAGTGAGCTCCAGGTTTTCGAGGAACTCTGGGTGAGTGCTATGCCCCTGCGAACTGTCTTCTTTATTATTCACGTCACGTCAACCACATAGTTACGAGCGAGAGTTCTACAGGTGCCCGTGGTGGGCAAACAGACCAGAATACTGTAAGTTCTTCAGGTGGGCAAACAGTCCGGTCGATTTTACGGTATCCTAACCGTACAATGTTGCTCAGGGTTCGATGATATCTCAACTGAAGAACGTTGCTCGGGGTTTGACGGTATCCAAAGCGGACACAGTTGCTTAGGGATCAACGGTGTCCTAACCGGACAACATTGCTCGTGACATGCTTCTTCTGCATTTTAAAATGAATATTATCATACTTTTAATTGTAATTTTAATATGTTATTTCTTTTTTATTAGGTTTCTTGATCCTCACTCTTAAGTGAGGTATATATCCTTTTTTTATACTGTTATAAAGTGATTTTTTTTTGTTCTCAACTGTCAAATGTGTAGCTGTTATAGTTTTGTTGCAAACAACAATATTGAGTAGTGTCAAAATGATAATTCATCCAGAAAAATTTGCAAATCAACTGCTTTCCAAATGCATAAACCAAATAACTAAACAATTTATCCAAATTAGGAGCGTAATGATCATTTATCCATAAACATATGCAATTATGTTGCTTTCCAAACGCACAAATCAAACATTTAGCTAACTTATCAGGATAAGTTGCGGATCAATAGCTTATCAAGATAAACTGCTTATTTGGATAAGCTGGATTAGCTGCAGCTGCCCCAAATAGACCTAAGGGCATCGCATGGGAGAGATTTGGGTCAGGGAGGTGTGTGAGTACTCAGTTTAAAATAAGATTTTTCTTTTTCTTCTTTTTTTCTTTTTTTTTTTAATTTTAAGTTATACGCCTTGATTTATGTGCAATTATGTACACATAATTGTAACAAAATGAGTGTCCTCCTTAGGTAAATTCGAAGTTATGGGTACGCTTGCGCGGTTTGTTTCGTTCTTCGAGGTTGTCTAGACAAGTGCATCGACGATCAGACCAATTTAAGTCTGATTTGTGCACAACACGACGTATAAAATTCATCAATCCGATCGGAGTTGTCTGACAAGCAAAGCGATGACCAAAGTCTAGCATAACGTTCTCGACAAAGAGCCTCTCAACTTATGTCGAAAGGTCTCAAATTTATGTCACAATGGTTTTTTATTTTATTTAAGTTTGACTTTGATTTTGGTTGATGAATTGTATTTGAATTGTGGTGTTTTACATATTTTGTTTGTGGATGTGTATGTGTATGTGTTTCAAGTATCGAAATCCCTAAGTTTCAAAATGTATCCCTAAAGTATTTACAATCCTTATGGGAGCTCAACTTGAGTTTCAATATGTTGGTTCCAATCGACTCAAGCTAATGTTGAGGATTTGAAACCGCACAAGTGAGACTAGAATGAGTCAATAAGTGTTTCGAATTCCTAAGTGCTTGTTGACCTCACTTTTTGTTGAGGTCTAGTCTTTCCTTTTTAGTACCTAGGGTCTAGCCATGAGACTTTTTTGTTGACTATTTCTAGAGGACTAGAAAAGGAACCGTCACCATTAGAAAATTTAAACCATTCTTTGCTCAACTTGAATTTCCACATAGTGGTCCTAACCTCTAGCACTTATTAGGTGGGGTCAATATGGGGGAGCTCAAGGTGAGTCCCCATATGACAGCTTGGCCTTCAGGTTGACCCTCGGTGTTGGTCTGGAGCTGGTTCATTCACTTTCACTCACTTTTACTCATAACCCTAAACCCAAACTTTGTTGATTTTGATCATTTGATTCTTTGGGAAACTCATGTAGATGGTCCCCTAGACCCACTAGCCCTAGGCTGGGGTTTAGCTAGGACCAGTACATAGAGGACCTAAATGGGGATTCCATTGGTCTATGACTTACATAAGGTGGTTGGCACCCCAATTTTACCAAAATATCCAGCTTGACCTTTTGCCTCCCAAATCTACCCAAATCACCTAAACACACCCAAACCCTAAATTTGGCCAAAATTCATAACTTCACCCAAAATACACAAATCTGTTCAAAAATTATTTCAAACCATTTCAAAATACTCAAATTGCCCAAAACCACCCAAATTTGCCAAAATTACCAAAATACTCCCCCCCCCAATTTACCAAAATTACAAAAATGTCCTTGGTGGCCCAAACTCTCCCAAAACCTCCAAAATCATTTCAAATGTCTCTAAAACCAAATTGAACCCTACCATTGAATCTAATTTGACATATTTTGACCAAAAACCCCAAATTGTCCTTAAGGTCTCAATTTCCCCAAATTCACCCCAAATGTCCATCAATTTGACCCCAATATCCTCCAATAAACTCAAATTCATCATGACCAAACTCAATTAAAACCAGATACAAGTCTGATTGACCCACATTTGAGTCTAATTTCAACCCAAATCAAAAAGCCACAATTTGGCCCAAAATCAAAATCTCACTAAATTGAACCTCATAGCCCACTCAAGGGCCTCAATTTGCATCATAAAATCTTCAAAACACTTCTACACATCAGATTGAATGCTCAATTAACCTTGATCAAGCTTCAATTTCATCCAATTTTAACCCAAATCCAAAATCCCCAAATTTGCCCCAATTTGACCATGTCTCCAAATGTCATCCAATTGAATACCTGAATCCAAAAATTAACACCCAATTGATGTTGAGAACTCTTCATAGTATTCCCATAGACCATTTTCAATCATCAATTTGGATTTAACCCAACTCTAGCCCAACCTAAGCCCAAGTCTAACCCAACACCCTTAAAATTGACCACATTCCCAAAATCCCTCAAATTGAACCTCCAAATCAATTCAAAATCACCTCAAATCTTTTATAAACCCTTCATGACAATCATCTACACCAAATTGATCAATCAATTGGGCTCAATGTCATGACTAGCCTCACCCAAACCCAACTTCTAGCCATTTTGACCCAAATTGAACCCTTTCACCAAAATTGACTTAGCCATGCTAAAGTCACCAAATTAATGTCACAACAACTACATCTTGGACCCTATTAACCAGCCTAAACCCACCTAAACCACCTAGGTGAGTTGTGGACCAATGATTCCTTGATTTAAGGGATATGAACCATATTTGGGCCTTGTTTGAAATTACTTTTCCATCATCACTTGCCATTGGGAGTAAATCATAATTAACTCTCCCCTGACCTCCCTAAGCCAAGAAGTGACTAAACCCTGGCCATCCACCTCGTCAGCCGCCAAAAACAGCCAACCAAAGGAGACCCCATTGACCAAAACTTAAAATTAAACTCGCCTGAGCTGGCCAAGTTTGATTGGTCACTAGAGCTCTTCATCTCTCCACCTAAGCATTAATTTGCACCCACCAATTGACCATGGTGGCCAGGCCAAGCCTTTCTATTTAATCAGACCCCTCCATGGCCAAAGGACAGCTAACCAAAATCCTTGGTGAAACTCTGCTAAAATCTCACCAGAGACTCTCCAAGCCTTCCTCAGCTTAAGCCAACCATCTTCCCCCTCTATTTCCCGCTGTGAGAGTTCAATTTTGAGCTCAAAATCTGGCCAGAACCAGGACACATTTCTCCATAGCCCCACAGTGAACCAAACTCCAATTAACTGTACACACATCATCCCCACAGTGAGAGGAGTTGATCCCCCACAAAATCCCCCTCTCAAACAGCCTCTAGCCTAGCTCTAGACCAACACCTAAAATCGAGTTTGGTTGAAAACATGGCTAGACAATTCACCAAGGCTTGATACTTCATTTGGAGGTTCGTTGGACCCAATCAAAGCTACCAAAACCATTTGATTGAGGCCTCTCCACTCAGACAAAGGTATTGAGCTCTAACCCTTATACCAAGCTTATTTTGATTCTCCATGAGTAATGGCTTGATTTCATGCTTGATAAACCATATAGATATGTTCGTCTTAAGTAGATGAAGGTTCAGAAACAAACCCCATGTGATTTGGTTGAGTCTAAACGGGGATCTTAATATTTTAGTGTGAACGATTCTCGGGTTAGGTCATTTGGGGACGATAACGAGGAGCCGTCCGATCACATGTTTATTTCATCAACAAAGGAGATCAAGCCGGACCAACCTTTGGTGCAAAAAGGCAAGCCGCGTGGCAAGTGAGGTGGATGGCAGCGTCGAATGGCAGAGTGCCACGTGTGAGTTCGGAGTCATCGTAGGATGAGGTGGCACCGCGTGTTTAAGTAGGAAAATAGGGATTTTCTGAATTATTTTTAATGTCTAATCTTAAAAAATCCATATCTTTCTCTAAAAAATCATAAAAATAAAAAAAAAATATATCACTTGCTTAGTGAACAGAGGAGAATAATATGGACCAAAAATAAAAATTATTTGTCAAGTATATGATCTTTAATTAAATAAATACTCTCTGAGGTATTTTAATCATGATGATTAAATACTAATCACCATGGCTTGAGATTTTTAGGGTTGATTCCTTATAATAGAGGGCACCTCCTCTAATTTTTCTAAGGTCAGAGAGCTCCTCTGTGCTTCTAACCCTAATTTTCAAGCCTAAGTGGCTATTTTGGCTTTATTTAATCATATAAATTAAAATATCCCTAAAAAAATTATGAGATCAACTTTTTTAGGTTTCAAGTGGTTAGAGAAGCTTATAAAAAATAATGTGATGATTTGGATAATTTTGTGCATTTCTGTTATTAATTAAACATTTTTACCTTGTATTAACTTATTTAAATTAAATATAAATAAAAATTTTGACAAAATCAATTCTACATTATTCATAAAAATCATTTCAAATCAATATAAAAATTTCAAATTTATTTAAGTTGATTTATCCATTAAAGTGGATTTTGTAAGTAAAAATAGTATTTTTGCACAAAATAAATTATATTAAATTAAATAAGCTTAGAAAAATTATGAAAAATAGTTTTCCGAGTTCTTTGTGATCAGGGGCATTTAATCAAAATAAGTTATTTTTGAGAAAAAAATTTATTTTTAAAGTATATCTCAAATTAAAAATAATTAAAATAATCAAAATTTTTAAAAATAAAAAAATAGTTCAAAATGTGTGCAGTTGTTCCCTAATCACTTGGAACCCCTTAAAATATTTTTTTCTGATTTTCTAAATTAAAAAAAATTTCTAAAGGTCTAAAATGTATTTTTCTTATTTTTCCATTAAAATAATTACAATAAATTAAAAATAAATCATAAAAATATTAAATTTGTTCCTGTGAGTTTTTTTGGACATATGAGGGTTTAATACAAATTTAAAGTGATTTTTGAAGATTAAAATATATTTTTTGCATTCAAATAATCATTAAAAATGACCTTTAAATAATTATAATAATTACAATATTATTCAAAAAATCATAAAATTTTGTCTAAGTATTCTTCTAACCCGGGAAAACCTCCAATAATTTTCCCATAAATTAAAACTTCATTTTGATTAATTAAATAAGTTAACATTTAAAAATCTTATTTGTTTGGGTTAAAATATTTATTTTAAAATAAATCAAATTTTTGAAAAATCACTTTCCCCACCCTTGATATTTCAATTAATCTATGAATGAGATACTCAAAGATTTTCAAAGCTATTTGAATTTTACTTGGAGAATTATAAGGTGGAAAGCTCAAAGGGCAATATAGTAATTTTAGGCTTTGGTGCCTTAATCAAATTCAGGCTTAACTTTTGGGGATGGGAAATTTTAATCCTTAATAAATATGTTGGATGATTAAAATGCAATGGGTTAAAGGTAAAAACTCACTTACCACCTTTTCAAAATATCAACAAAATCACAATTTTCATAATCTTTATGACTTAGAAGTCAATTAAAATCAAACGATTCTTAAGTGATGGGCTAAGGAGATGATAATTTACTTATCTTAAGCTTAAAATTGATGATTATATGATCTTTCAATAAGAATAAATAGCACTTAAACCAAAATTTTATTCACCACCAATTTCCCCGTTATGATTGTTAAGGGTCTAGTAGTGAGCTAAGCTTAATATTTAAACCTATTGATTGGAGTTTAGAAGTGATGAAACGATTAATGATTAATACCTTTTAAACACTCCAAACCCATTTGTTATGGGCAACAATTCTTTAATAACTTAAGCTTGCCTTAGGCGCATTCATCCATATAACTCTCAAGTAAAGTGTCAAATTGACTAAGTATCATATCCTTGAGATAATTGAATTGTCAAGTTTCACTGGGTAACGGGGTAGTCACACTCTAACCTCGGAAGATTAATGAAACCATATGATAAGTTCAAAAATGAACTCCAAATAATTCAAGAGATCTTCGAAGTAGTTCATAGTCATACCCCGAGCACTTTGGAATCTTTTGGATATATTGAAGGACAAGTTGAACTTGCCATATTTTGTTCTAGAATCGTCCACTAAGAACTTTAGAGGCTCAATAGAATCATACTTTGGGGTTGAATAGCTATACCTTCATCCACTTCTGCAATTTAAATTCTTACAAAATTATATACATACTGCCAGAACTAACTCTTCAGGTGGAGAAACGAGAAGAACCGACAAATGCGCTTTTAAATTATTGCATTTATTTTTCTGTTCTTCTTGCTTCAAACTTGCATATTAAACAATGATGTCACCCTTCATGAAAATCAAAACTGCTAGGACAACCACAAAACCAAAACCAAAATTTTAAAAGTCAAATAAGATAAAATTCACCGCCACAACATTCAAAAAATAAAATAATTCAAAATTTAATCACAAACATCACAAAACAAAAACTGCAATTAAATTAAGATATCTTATCGGATGATCGGGTATCCCTAGGAGAAAGTAACCTACGGTAGTTAACGAGGCTTCTCCCGGTCTAAATGAAAGTATGGAACTCATTAGGTTGAGTTTAATAAATTCATTTGAACTAAGTGAATCCGAAAGAAAATAGTGGTATCGGAATGAGGGAACCGTAAGATCCTAACCGGTGCGCTCTAATCAACTTTAATAATGCCTCATAATATTTAAATAACCATGACCCTTAGGAACATTTGATTTGACATCATGAGTTGACACATTAGAAAACTTAAACTCGCCACGACGAGGGGCTTGGAGCTAGCATCGTGGGTAGCACAACCATCTTCAACAACAAAACATGTCAGCACCAGCTAAACCATTCATTTTTTAGAATTAAACAACCAAGTCATTGGACTTCAAAGTTGTTCGCCTTGTGCGACATAAATCTTCAAACTTATTTTTAGGCTTTTGTATAGCTCTATTATACAATATAAGCCCTAACTCGTTTTAGGATCCCGAGGTTGTTGTTCGTCACGACCTAAATCCTCACATCTTCCAGGTTATTTGTGTGATCGTTTCACATGATTGTAAGCCCAAAATAAATAAAAATTGGCAGGATGAAACATTTAAATATTTCTCTCCAAATCTGAAGCCAAACCATATGGTAGCTTGGGAAGTCACCAAGGTTCTCCTCCGGATCTATGACATCCCCTAGTCTCTTCCTTTAGATTCCATAAAATGTTCCAAATTTGAGTCATTCTCATTTCACACCTCTTTATCCGATCTTGTTGAAAAGTCTTTATCCATTGAATTCTTTGAAGATAATATCCCTTGATTTTTATCGAGAGTTTTCTTAGGTGATTTCAGTCATATAAGAAGTAATTAACTATAAGAGTTTGCCTTTATAGAAAGTTTTTCCGAACCCAACTTAATATAATCCCTATTTAATTTTTTATTTAAATATTAAATAGGGGAACTTGTCGGCTTATAATAAAATGGTTTCGCAGGCCGAACAGATGTCATATTCTTCTTAGTTTATTTGATTGAGTCTTACCCTTAAGTCTTGTGTTTTTCTTTTGAAATAAATACGTGACTTAATATGTAGTGCTCTTTCATCTAAACTTAGAAAGATATGAGATCAGTTTGATTTCATATATTTCTAAACTTAAATATATATGTAAATTAAATGTCCCTCCGAAAAGGGAGACGAGATTTCCATTTCTGCGACCGACAACTTCCACTGGATGACCCCACCAAAATAGTATCGTTAGTGCTGCGGGTCCCAATCTAGTCTTCTAGGAAGGTCAGTAAGGAAATCAAATGACTAGATCTTAGGTTCTAAAGAAGGGAAGAGTCCTCACCAAACATGAGGTCAACATCTTTTATTATCTATCCCACCTTCAAATACTTAAGCATCTAATATACTCTTAATTTTTTGGTGACAACGTTATATTATCTTAGGGTCGTGCTGACCAAACCTACAACACTTCCCATAAAATAAATAATTTCGATTGTGAAGCCTCATATAGAGCACTACTCACTAAAATAGATGAACCTTTACTCCCAAAAACAATAAAACATCTCTTAAAGTCATACGAATCAAATCAATTTTTCTTCCCACTAGCACCACTTATTGAATGCTGCAGTTCAAATTTTTTTGACCCACATCCCAATGTTATTGAGTAAGCATTAGATCATTCTCTATTAAACTTGCCCTCTCCACCAACTTAACAAAATCCTTGATCATGAATGGAATAAGAGGGTGCCTCAAAATATCTCACTAGTGTAATAAAATTGACCTTATATTACATTATCATCTTGAAAAAAACTCCTATATATATTGCTTGGTTGATGAAGGTACAAATTAATCTAAAAAAAATCAGTAAATGTAATCTCATCATTCAACATATTTTGAAACTTATTTCTCTACTAAACCACTAACTCGTAGCTTTACCATCAAGTAAAAATTGCCAGTGATATCTTATAATTCTCTACACTGCATATTATCAATTGATTTCTCTAATTTTAATAACCAGTTCCCAACTACATAAGGCTCCACTGCTCCATTAAAATGAAGTAGTTTTAATCTTAAGAACAAATGCAAATGTCTATTTTTCTCCTTCCCTCTTGAAGTAAACATTATTTTATGATCATCACCTATTATTTGAGCCACTAAACTAGTAAAATAAGTCATATATTCTGACAGTATAACTCTCACTATGCTTTATATCACCCCAACCTGACTGTAATTCTATCCATCATATCATGTTATTGAGGATTTATAATTTCCTAATATTTACACCTGATAAGCACATAAAATGACTTAGTATAATATACATAGAAGTTGAAAAGAATATAATCTTCACTGCCCAAAAATTTATCACTCATTTACTGATTATTCCCATGGCTTTGGTTATAAATTATTTTTTTTTTAATTTCATTACTCTAATTAATATCTCTAAAGTAATTATCATGACCCAAACCGATGCAAATTTTTATATCAAGTAGAGTTAACTCCTTTTTAAGTGATAGTTAAATTGTTACATATGACTAGGGCTGTCAAAAAAGCTCGTTGTTCGCGAACAGTTCGTGTTCGATTCGCCAAATCGTTCG
>JXCR01121042.1:4904-22114 GCA_002079205.1 Phalaenopsis hybrid cultivar
AGATTTGCGAGTAGATTATCAACTGTGTTCTTAATTATTATCCTCTTCTATACTAGATTTATTTCAATTCATGTCTGTTGGTGGAAACTCTTCATTTTTAATTATTATATTTTCTTCACAATTTGATTTCTTCTGGGCAATTGTTGAAGATGAAGTACAGCGGTTAGGATTTACTCTGTTTTTTCTTCTTTTTTTTTTTGTTCTTCTTTGATTGTCGGGGCAAGATATCAATGCTTAGGCAATGATTTTGGCTCAAAATTTTAGGAATTGATTATGCTGATGTTTTAGAATCTTCTTGTTAGTAAAGTCAGGGCTTAGTCTGATTCATTGAGATGAATTCGATATGATTACAATTACATGGTTTTGGGTTCAAATAAGCTTGAATCAATTGCTCTCAGGTGTTATTAAAAACTTTTCATTTGCTTAATTACTCCATCTTTCTCAATCTTCTTCTTCTATTAGGTGAATGATTAAGTTGATTACTCACTTTGTGGAGCAAATATGTAACGTATCTATGTTTAATGGCATGGATTTCAAGGGAGCTGTTATTATTGTTATTGTTGTTATTTTCTTTGGCTCATCCATGCTACATAAGTACATGCGGATTTGCTCATGTCATACTTTTCTTACAAATTCACCGTGGGCAATATGAATGATTCGAACCTGTGATTGAATGGGGAGCTATTAAACCTGTCNGTCATCTCCTCCTCCACCTCCACCACCTCCACCTCCACTTGTTTGCGAAACTACTCCCCCACCACCACCAGTGTATGAAGGGCCATTGCCGCCAATAATCGGAGTATCTTACGCATCACCTCCACCTCCTAGTATCCCATATTACTGATTCTTTGNCTCAATTGCTCGCTATTGGCTTAAATTGTTAAGAGCCCCTTTAAGGCAGTCGGATTGGTCACAGGGCATGGGCCGCACCGACAAGTAACAGCGTGATTTTAATAACTCCTTACCATATAATAATAATAGTAATTATTATTATACAGATATTTATAGATGGGAAATATCAAATATTAAATCCTATAAATCATGTTCTTAGGATGAAAATATAGAAGGTGAAGGTGTTACTCTTTTTAGAACTTCCTCCCCCCTCTTAAGAGTAACTATGCTAAAGAGGGTATTATGACATCCATGATGTCTTGGTGGAAAGATCGCGACATAATTATCAGGCGGGGCCATAAATAAGGACGGATACACATACTCTTTATGTAATGATTATTTTCTTGGGTGATTGGTTTGCCTCTGGCAAGTTAGACCACTTTGGCACCTGAACATAGTTTGAACACTTCAGTAGGTAGGTTTAATTCGATCACTTTGACGGGTATGCATTGTTCGCTTCACGGGCCTCTAAGAGCTCTAGGATCTATTGATCCATATGTTTTACTCTTAAAATTAAAATGATAATAATTAAAAAAGCCTTTCTCAAACACAGCTATTGTAATTAGAATAAAATGCATATATTTGACACATTATATACATATATAAAAATAAATATAATATATAATTGAAGTACGTTGAACCGAATCAAATACTTTTGGACGAAACACGTGTCACAGAATCAATTCTGACCGGTAAAAGTGATATCAATTCGGTTCAACATATTTTGATCATACAATGTGCATGTATCAAAGATACATATTTTATATTTTCAACTTGGAACATATCTTATCTCCGTGCTTTCACAGAAAGAAAGCATTTTTAAGTGTGTTGCAAGCATTTATTTATTTATTTTCACTATAAGCAGCAAATTAAAATTAGAAAAATTTACATATATAATATACTACACAATTCTTATGTATTTACATATTTANGTTTGACACATTATATACATATATAAAAATAAATATAATATATAATCGAAGTACGTTGAACCGAATCAAATACTTTTGGACGAAACACGTGTCAGAGAATCAATTCTGACCGGTGAAAGTGATATCAATTCCGTTCAACATATTTTGATCATACAATGTGCATGTATCAAAGATACGTATTTTATATTTTCAACTTGGAGCATATCTTATCTCCGTGCTGTCACAGAAAGAAAGCATTTTTAAGTGTGTTGCAAGCATTTATTTATTTATTTTCACTACAAGCAGCAAATTAAAATTAGAAAAATTTACATATATAATATACTACACAATTCTTATGTATTTACATATTTAACACCTAAAGTTTGATACTTACAGTTATAGAGTATTGGTGTCATATATATGTGCATGAATGATGTACATTTCACTTTCAAAAGATAATTATAGTGATATTTTTGATGTGATGTTACGAATTTGAGTGATAATATGTATCGTTGGTTATGCACTAGATTTGTAAATACATAATAATTATATGGTATTTATGTAAATACCTGTTTCGACAGAAACAAATTTGAGANCATGAATTTGAGTGATAATATATATCGTTGGTTATGTGCTAGATTTGTAAATACATAATAATTATATGGTATTTATGTAAATACCTGTTTCGACAGAAACAAATTTGAGAAATTCAGGTAATAAATGCCATAGAATTAAAAATATTCGCAGCGTAAAATTCTCCATTTGGAATTGAACGTTAACGAAAAAGATAAAATGATTTCGATATTAAAGGATTTGCAAATCTGGTAAATTTATTACACAAATCAACCTTTCACAAAAGTCAACACCTAGCCTTCTTCTATTGGCCTACGATGTCCCTCTTCTATTATAATAGAAGGCAGCCTAAGGGTATGTTTGGGTGTATCTGGGGAACTATTTTGGCACTTAAAAATGTGGTGGCTTTACGAAACCCGGGAGGTGAAAAATGCCTACAGTAATGTGAACCATTGGCGCGGTGTCAGTTTAGCAATTTCTTGAGAAGATGAGCATGATTAGGAAATTGGGGATCATGAAAGCCCGGTGGCTGTCACATATATACTAATTCGTTTGAGTGTACCGTGAAGAAAAACATTAGATAGGTGAAGTGTAATGGAAGAAGGACTGGGAGCATGGAGTGTCTTTGGGAGCTAGGAGAAGGAGCCTTATTACCAACAATAGTAGAGGGTGCGGCGGGCTATAGTGGTGGAGTGAGGAATGTTGTAGGGTGGAGAAGAAATGGTGGAAGTGATGACTTTGGTGGTGGAGCAGTTAGAGTAGAAGTTGTGGAATAAGGGAAGTGATGTTCGACAAACACCACATGTCGAGTTACGATGATTTTGTTGGTGGGAGGATGGGAACATATGTAACTATTGTGTTGCAGAGAACGACCAAGAAATATACACATGAGTGATGTTAGTTAAAATTTATGACATTTTTTGAAGTTTTCTTCATGGATAGCAAGCGCATCCGAACACCGTGAGATAGTTATATGATTTTGGGGACTCATGAAGGTATTCATATGGTAGGATGTGATGCGTGGTTATTGTTGGCATTCTATTGATGAGATGAGCCATTGTGTATAAAGCAACGATCCAAAATTTATTTGGTAGCTAAGCTTGATGGAGGAGTGCTCCTGTGGTTTCTATAAGATGTTTGTGTTTCCTTTTGACGACGCCATTTTGTTGTGGTGTATATGGGCAAATGAATTGGTAAATAATGCCAAGTTGAGTTAGATATGTGTTCAAGGACTGATTATTGTATTATTTCCCGTCATGGGATCGAAGAATTTTAATTTTAATATTAAATTGCTATTGGAGTAGATTAATAAAATTTTGAGTTATNCGTAGAAATCTCGATTGGAATTTAACGTTAACGAAAAAGATAAAATGATTTCGATATTAAAGGATTTGCAAATCTGGTAAATTTATTACACAAATCAACCTTTCACAAAAGTCAACAGCTAGCCTTCTTCTATTGGCCTACGATGTCCCTCTTCTATTATAATAGAAGGCAGCCTAAGGGTATGTTTGGGTGTATCTGGGGAACTATTTTGGCACTTAAAAATGTGGTGGCTTTACGAAACCCGGGAGGTGAAAAATGCCTACAGTAATGTGAACCATTGGCGCGGTGTCAGTTTAGCAATTTCTTGAGAAGATGAGCATGATTAGGAAATTGGGGATCATGAAGGCCCGGTGGCTGTCACATATATACTAATTCGTTTGAGTGTACCGTGAAGAAAAAACATTAGATAGGTGAAGTGTAATGGAAGAAGGACTGGGAGCATGGAGTGTCTTTGGGAGCTAGGAGAAGGAGCCTTATTACCAACAATGGTAGAGGGTGCGGCGGGCTATAGTGGTGGAGTGAGGAATGTTGTAGGTTGGAGAAGAAATGGTGGAAGTGATGACTTTGGTGGTGGAGAAGTTAGATTATTAGAAGTTGTGGAATAAGGGAAGTGATGTTCGACGAACACCACATGTCGAGTTACAATGATTTTGTTGGTGGGAGGATGGGAGCATATGTAACTATTGTGTTGCAGAGAACGACCAAGAAATATACACAGGAGTGATGTTAGTTAAAATTTATGACATTTTTTGAAGTTTTCTCCATAGATAGCAAGCGCATCCGAACACCGTGAGATAGTTATATGATTTTCGGGACTCATGAAGGTATTCATATGGTAGGATGTGATGCGTGGTTATTGTTGGCATTCTATTGATGAGATGAGCCATTGTGTATAAAGCAACGATCCAAAATTTATTTGGTAGCTAAGCTTGATGGAGGAGTGCTCCTGTGGTTTCTATAAGATGTTTGTGTTTCATTTCGACGACGCCATTTTGTTGTGGTGTATATGGGCAGGTGAATTGGTGAATAATGCCAAGTTGAGTTAGATATGTGTTCAAGGGCTTATTATTGTATTATTTCCTGTCATGGGATCGAAGAATTTTAATTTTAATATTAAATTGCTATTGGAGTAGATTAATAAAATTTTGAGTTATTTGTGCTGTTTTAGATTTATGGCACATAAGAAATGCCCAACAAAATTTTAGAGAAATCATTAACAAAAAACAATGTATATTTATATCCATGATAAGAGGTAATTGGGAAGGACCCCATACATCACACTATCAATTCTAGTAACTTATACTTTCTCCTATACATCGAATAAAGGGTTTTTTGTGACTTTTAGTAAGATTACATGTGATACATGATATTGGTATGGATGAAATAGACATAGGACGGCGGTTGGGNAGAGAAATCATCAACAAAAACAATGTATATTTATATCCTTGATAAGAGGTAATTGGAAAGGACCCCATACAACACACTATCAATTCTACTAACTTATACTTTCTCCTATACATCGAATAAAGGGTTGTTCGTGACTTTTAGTAAGATTACATGTGATACATGATATTGGTATGGATGAAATAGACATAGGACGGCGGTTGGGGATTGTGGCAATGATTTGTGGATGAGGGTGCCCCAAGCATCGATGACATAAATCGGCTTGTTGTAATTTAGATATAGACACAGTAAATGCTTGTGGTAGGTATGTAGATGGAGTGGAGAAGAGGGATCCTTGAGGAGCGTCTGGTGCTTCTGTGGGTCATATATGGTAATTCCAAAAGAGTCAAATGAGACAATGACATTGTTATTTTTTATTAGTTTATGAATAGATAAGAGGTTATGTGAAAGTGATGGAGAATGATGGATTTGTGAAAGTGTGAGCTTAAGTTGGGGAGTAGAGAGATACCATCGCCTTTGTGATGATCTGAAAGTGTTTAACCATTCCCTACCACCACTTGCCCAAGTCCAGTATATTGTTGAGCTTGTTGAATTTGACTGAGATCAACAGTAAAATGTGCCAAGGCACATGAGTCCAGTACCCAATCCTTGGAGGTAGCATGAAGTACTTGAGCTGAGAGAGTGGGAGTATACTCGAGATTTGCTCGATGTCAGCAACTAGCTGACGAGTGCCCCGTCTTATGACAGATTTGGCAAGTGATGTTGGATTTAGGAGTAGTTCTTCCCCCACTTGCTTCCCCACCATGACCTCCTCTTTGATTTGATTGAGTCATTCTTCCTCTGCCCTTTGATATAGTGAACTGGCATCCTCTTGATGCTGCAAGTGCTATGGGTGACTCGGTTTGTGGTTGATGCATAGAGATGTCATTGTTAATATTTACCTCCTCACTACAGAGAAAAGAATAGAGATTATCAAGTGCAATCAGCTGAAGAGATGTGTGAAAAACTATTTTAAAAGCATTGTAGGATGGTGGCATGCCATTGAGGATGTAGAGGATAACCTCTTCAGCATCTAACTGAGAACTTGCAACAGCTATGTGATCCACAAGCGATCTAATCACCATTAAGTATTATGCTATGGTGTGATCCTTCATCGAGATGTTTTGTATTTCATTTTTCAGTTGAATTGCTCGAAACCGGCTTGTAGGTTGCAAGCAACGCTTCAATGTTGCTCAAATTTCTTTTGTGGTTTGCAGATGAAGGAAATGTGGAAGAACTGTTAGATAGATTGTGGAATGAAGAGAGGCTGTCGGGTCTTGATCAATAAGGTTCCATAGTTGGAACTGAGGTAACACCGTGCCGGTTGGCCTGTTTTCAGAAAGTATAGGATGGGGGCATTGGTTTGTTCGAATGAAAAATCCATCAAATCCTTATGCCGAGTAGAGTTTGAGAATGTGTGCTCTCCACACATGATACGTTTCAGGTGTGAGGAAGCTATGAGAGAATTGTTTGAGTTCAGAGTCTAGGAACATGAGGGAGGTATAACGAGGGTTTGGGTGCGTAAAATGGACGATTGAGTGTCGGATAAAGATGATTCATCCATTAATAAATAAATAAAATGAAGGAGAAAAAGACAATAAATAGATAAATAAAGGAGAAAACAACCCTGTTACACCAGCAGGCCCTGCCTTGATATATATATATAGAGATAAAAAGGCGTATAGTGGACTTATGGCTCATAATTTCAAAGCCCATGAGAACTATCTCACCCAACTTTTTTTTTTGTTAAGACTAATTGTCTTATTGGACTTCAGGCCATTATGTCCATCGCGTCACTGAAAGCCCAAATACAGCCTTCTCAGATTTTTTGCCTATCAAGAGCCGCAAAAAAATTCGTGTATATTAATTAAAAATTTTACTTAATTTAAGTCATTTAATGTACTTTTTATTTAAATTAATTCATTTAAAAAATAAAAAAAATTTACATACTTTTTAATTAAAATTAAAATAATTCTAACAAGAAGGCATAAATCATGCTAAATCAGCTGATAAAGNGGGCTTGTTATAATTTAGATATAGACACAATAAATGCTTGTGGTAGGTATGTAGATGGAGTGGAGAAGAGGGATCTTTGAGGAGCGTCTGGTGCTTCTGTGGATCGTATATGGTAATTCCAAAAGAGTCAAATGAGACAATGACATTGCTATTTTTGATTAGTTTATGAAAAGATAAGAGGTTATGTGAAAGTGATGGAGTATGATGGATTTGTGAAAGTGTGAGCTTAAGTTGGGGAGTAGAAAGATACCATCGCCTTTATGATGAATTGAAAGTGTTTAACCATTCCCTACCACCACTTGCCCAAGTCCAATATATTGTTGAGTTTGTTGAATTTGATTGAGATCAACAGTAAAATGTGCCAAGGAGCATGAGTCCATTACCCAAACCTTGGAGGTAGCATGAAGTACTTGAGCTGAGAGAGTGGGAGTATACTCGAGATTTGCCGATGTCAACAACAAGCTATCGAGTGCCCCATCTTATGATAGATTTGGCAAGTGATGTTGGATTTAGGAGTAGTTCTTCCCCCACTTGCTTCCCCACCGTGACCTCTTCTCTGATTTGATTGAGTCATTCTTCCTCTGCCCTTTGATCTAGTGAACTGGTGTCCTCTTGATGCTGCAAGTGTTATGGGTGACTCAGTTTGTGGTTGATGCATAGAGATGTCATTGTCAATATTTACCTCTTCACTACAGAGAAAAGAATAAAGATTATCAAGTGCAATCAGTTGAAGAGAAGTGTGAAAAACTATTTTAAAAGCATTGTAGGATGGTGGCATGCCATTGAGGATGTAGAGGATAACATCTTCAACATGTAACTGAGAACCTGCAATAGCTATGTGATCCACAAGCGATCTAATCACCATGAAGTATTATGATATGGTGTGATCCTTCATTGAGATGTTTTTTATTTCATTTCTCAGTTGAATTGCACGAAATCGGCTTGTAGGTTGCAAGCAACGCTCCAATGTTGCTCAAATTTCTTTTGTGGTTTGAAGATGAAGGAAATGTGGAAGAACTGTTAGATAGATTGTGGAATGAAGAGAGGCTACTGGGTCTTGATCAATAAGGTTCCATAGTTGGAACTGAGGTAAAACCGTGCCGGTTGGCCTGTTTTCAGAAAATATAGGATGGGGGCATTGGTTTGTTCGAATGAGAAATCCATCAAATCCATTTGCCGAGTAGAGTTTGAGACTGTGTGCTCTCCACACATAATACGTTTCAGGTGTGAGGAAGCCATGAGAGAATTGTTTGAGTTCAGAGCCTAGGAACATGAGGGAGGTATAGCGAGGGTTTGGGTAGGTAAAATGGAGGATTGAGTGTCGGATAAAGATGATTCATGCATTAATAAATAAATAAAATGAAGGAGAAAAAGACAATAAATAGATAAATAAAGGAGAAAATAACCCTGTTACACCAGCAGGCCCTGCTTTGGTATATATATATAGAGATAAAAAGAAATAAAAAGGTTATGATGCGTATTGTGAACGTATGGCCCATAATTTCAAAGCCCATGAGAACTATCTCACCTAATTTTTTTTCCTGTTAAGACTAATTGGCTTATTGGGCTTCAGGCCATGATTGATAAAGTCCATCGCATCACTAAAAGCCCAAATACAGCCTTCTCAGATTTTTGCCTATCAAGAGCCGCAAAAAAATTCGTGTATATTAATTAAAAATTTTACTTAATTTAAGTCATTTAATGTACTTTTTTATTTAAATTAATTCATTTTAAAAAAAATAAAAAAATACATACTTTTTAATTAAAATTAAAATAATTCTAACAAGAAGGCATAAATCATGCTAAATCAGCTGATAAAGCCTAAATCTGCTCATTAAAAGCAAAGAACAGATAAATATTGATGCCGATGTCTTCTATTTAAAATAGACCATTTAAAAGTAATATTAATTTTAATTCATCTTATCATTAAAAGTAAATCACACCAAATCAATCATTGAAAATAAATTAATTTTATTTAATCCATATAAATCAAATAATTCACAAGAGCAATAATATCACCTTCAGAANCCCTTCACCCTCACCTCTGCCACCATCTCCACCTCCGGCTTCCCCTTCACCACTGCCACCACAACCCACTCCACCCTATTGCATCCATTCACCACCCCCACCGTCCCATTCTCCTCCGCCGCCGCCAATTCCGCATCATTCTCCTCCGCCAATTTACCCATCGCCACCTCCACCGCCCAATTCTCCGCCTCCACCAATCCATTACCATCCTTCACCACCTCCCCCATCAAATTCACCTCCTCCACCAATTCATTACTACCATTCACCACCTCCCCCACATAATTCACCTCCTCCACCGCTTCCTTGCATTGAACCACCACCACCTCCTTGCATTGAACCACCACCTCCTCCTTCTCCACTTCCCTGCATAGAGCCTCCACCTCCCAAGCCTTATGGGCCACCACCATCACTCTCTCCACCTCCTCCAACANTCACCTCCCCCACCATATTCACCTCCTCCACCAATTCATTACTACCATTCACCACCTCCCCCACATGGTTCACCTCCTCCACCGCCTCCTTGCATTGAACCACCACCACCTCCTTGCATTGAACCACCACCTCCTCCTTCTCCGCTTCCCTGCATAGAGCCTCCACCTCCCAAGCCTTATGGGCCACCACCATCACTCTCTCCACCTCCTCCAACATCATCACCACCACCACCACCAACACCTTCTCACCCACCTCCATCGCCTTATCATTATCACTCACCACCACCACCTTCTCCATCATTGCCTCCACCTTATTATTATAAATCTCCACCACCGCCTTCTCCATCACCTCCTCCGCCAGTGTATCACTATCAATCACCACCGCCACCCTCGCCGTCACCGCCGTTACCACCGCCACCATATCATTACCATTCTCCACCACCGCCTTCTCCATCACCACCACCCCCAATCCACTACAATTCACCACCGCCGCCTTCTCCATCTCCACCACCCCCAATTCAGTATAATTCACCACCACCACCACCGCCATCTCCTCCTCCACCTCCACTTGTTTGCGAAACTACTCCCCCACCACCACCGGTGTATGAAGGGGCATTGCCGCCAATAATCGGAGTATCTTACGCATCACCTCCACCTCCTAGTATCCCATATTACTGATTCTTTGNCAAATCTCCACCACCGCCTTCTCCATCACCTTCTCCGCCAGTGTATCACTATCAATCACCACCTCCACCCTCGCCGTCACCGCCGTTACCACCGCCACCATATCATTACCAATCTCCACCACCGCCTTCTCCATCACCACCACCCCCAATCCACTACAATTCACCACCGCCGCCTTCTCCATCTCCACCACCCCCAATTCAGTATAATTCACCACCACCACCATCACCATCTCCTCCTCCACCTCCACTTGTTTGCGAAACTACTCCCCCACCACCACCAGTGTATGAAGGGCCGTTGCCGCCAATAATCGGAGTATCTTACGCATCACCTCCACCTCCTAGTATCCCATATTACTGATTCTTTGAGAATCACTGTCGTCTTTTCCCTCTCCACTCCATAGTAAGAATTTTGCTCATTGAACAGCAGAGTCAAGTAGATCATTCAATCCAGAACCTGTGTGATGAAGCAGAGAGATGGATTGGAAAATGGAGAAGATGAAGAAGGAAATTAACTCTCCGAAAATTTATTGCAAATTATGGGTATTTGCGCTGTGAATAAATTGGCGAGAGAGAAGACAGAGAGGCATATTGGAATCGATTCAGAGCTTCTTAGACGCAGAAAGAAAATTATTGTATAGAGCATGATGAGATTTGCGAGTAGATGATCAACTGTGTTCTTAATTATTATCCTCTTCTATACTAGATTTATTTCAATTCATGTCTGTTCGTGGAAACTCTTCATTTTTAATTATTATATTTTCTTCACAATTTGATTTCTTCTGCGCAATTGTTGATGATGAAGTAGAGCAGTTAGGATTTACTCTGTTTTTTCTTCTTCTTTTTTTCCTTCTTCTTCTTTGATTGTCGGGGCAAGATATCAATGCTTAGGCAATGATTTTGGCTCAAAATTTTAGGAATTGATTATGCTGATGTTTTAGAATCTTCTTGTTAGTAAAGTCAGGGCTTAGTCTGATTCATTGAGATGAATTCGATATGATTACAATTACATGGTTTTGGGTTCAAATAAGCTTGAATCAATTGCTCAGGTGTTATTAAAAACTTCTCATTTGCTTCATTACTCCATCTTTCTCAATCTTCTTCTTCTATTAGGTGAATGATGAAGTTGATTACTCACTTTGTGGAGCAAATATTTAACGTATCTACGTTTAATGGCATGGATTACAAGGGACCTGTTATTATTGTTATTGTTGTTGCCTCATCCATGCTACATAAGTACATGCGGATTTCCTCATGTAATAATTTTCTTACAAATTCACCGTGGGCAATATGAATGATTCGAACCTGTGATTGAATGGGGAGCTATTAAACCTGTCAAATATACATGTTATTGAGAATTTAATTAAAATGAAAAATAAGAGTTCGAGTTACAAAAATGGATAAAAGAGGGTGTTAAATTTGTAAATAGCAAATCTTTCAGGTGGTATGTATTTAAATGTTCCTATAAAAAAAAGAAAGAAGCGTGATGAGCTGTAATCTCCTCACTTACCAAAGATAAAAAATAATTAAAAAATAATTAAGGTCTCTTTTAATCCGTTAATTATAGTTAATTACCTCACCCTGTTTTCTTAATTTAATTTACAGATCACGCGTTTTGCCCTTTTCATGCCGAGATGTCGGATATTAACGGCTCCGAAGTTGATTGAAATTAACGTTTATTCTAATTTTCTTAATTGAAAAAGGCTTCATTTGATTGGCCCAAATGCTAATGATAAGTTCACGATTGGGATCACCGAGATTATGCTTCGCGATTGGGACAGTTTCACACGTTGACGAGATTAGCTCATCGTAGCCGTCCCTTTCGGTGAACTGTTACCTCAGGGCTTCAATTGCTCGCTATTGGCTTAAATTGTTAAGAGCCCCTTTAAGGCAGTCAGATTGGTCGCAGGGCATGGGCAGCACCGACGAATAACAGCGTGATTTTAATAACTCCTTACCATATAATAATAATAATAATTATTATTATACAGATATTTATAGATGGGAAATATTAAATATTAAATCCTATAAATCATGTTCTTAGGTGAAAATATAGAAGAAGCTGAAGGTGTTACTCTTTTTAGAACTTCCTCCCCCTCTAAGAGTAAAATTGTTATATCCAGCACGGTTTTATGACATTCATGATGTCTTGGTGGAAAGATCGCGACATAATTATCAGGCAGGGCCATAAATAAGGACGGATACATGTACTCTTTATGTAATGATTATTTTCTTCGGTGATTGGTTTGCCTCTTGCAAGTTAGACCACTTCGGCACCTGAACATAGTTTGAACACTTCAGTAAGTAGGCTTAATTCGATCACTTTGACGGGCATGCATTGTTTGCTTCACGGGCCTCTAAGAGCTCTAGGATCTATTGATCCATATGTATTACTCTTAAAATAATAATAATAATAATAATAATAAAATCCTTTCTCAAACACAGCTACTGTAATTAGAATAAAATGCATATATTTGACACATTATATACATATATATATAAATAAATATAATATATAATCAAAGTACGTTGAACCGAATCAAATACTTTTGGACGAAACACGTGTCAAAGAATCAATCCTGACCGGTGAAAGTGATATCAATTCGGTTCAACATGTTTTGAACATACAATGTGCATGTATCAAATATATGTATTTTATATTTTCAACTTGGAACAAATCTTATCTCGCTGCTGTCACACAAAGAAAGCATTTTTAAGTGTTGCAAGCATTTATTTATTTATTTTCACTATAAGCAGCAAATTAAAATTAGGAAAATTTACACATATATACTACACAATTCTTATGTATTTACATATTTAACACCTAAAGTTTGATACTTACAGTTATAGAGTATTGGTGTCATATATATGTTCAGGTGATAAATGCCATAGAATTAAAAATATTCGCACGTAGAATTCTCCATTGGAATTTAACGTTAACGAAAAAGATAAAATCATTTCGATATTAAAGGATTTGGAAATCTAATAAATTTATTACACAAATCAATTAACTCGTAAATATTCATGTTCCTTGCGCAGAAGTCAACACCTAGCCTTCTTCTATTGGCCTACGATGTCCCTCTTCTATTATAATAGAAGGCAGCCTAAGGGTATGTTTGGGTGTATCTGGGGAACTATTTTCTGAATGGGAATTTTTTTTTTCCAATCTGGCACGTTAAAATGTGGTGGCTTTACCAAACCCGGGAGGTGAAATATGCCTACAGTAATGTGAACGATTGGCGCGGTGTCAGTTTTAGACTGTATAGCAATTTCTTGAGAAGACGAGCATGGTTAGGAAATTGGGGATCATGAAAGCCTGGTGGCTGTCACATATATACTATTTTGTTTGAGTGTACTGTGAAGAAAAATATTTGATATGTCAAGTTGGAGTACTAGCCAAGTATTATGAAGTGCTATTATAAGGAGAATGCAGATTGTAGGCATCTTAGCCATAAGACTAAATGTCTCAACATAGTTGATATCATATTCTTATCTAATGTCGTGAGCAACAAGGCACGCTTGCATCGAGTTAACTCACCATTGGAGTTATGTTTTGTGCTATATGTCCATCTTGAGCCGAGTATAACTTGACACGCTGGTGGGGGAACTAGGACCCATGTTCCTTGGTCTTGAAAGGCATTGAATTCGGCTGCCATAGCTTGCTTCTAATTAGGATCCTTAGATGCCTGAGCATAGGAGGTGGGATCATGTGGATGGTCTAGCTCATGGAGAAGATTTGGTTTCTGAATAGGTTTCAGATTACTCGTGTGTGATCTCGTACGCATAGGATGTCGAACGGGTATAGGATGGGATGATTCAGATTTTATGTTGGAGTGAGATTTTGTAGTATAATGGAAGAAGGACTGGGAGCATGGAGTGTCTTTGGGAGCATGGAGAAGGAGCCTTATTACCAACAATGGTAGAGGGTGCGGCGGGCTATAGTGGTGGAGTGAGGAATGTTGTAAGGTGGAGAAGAAATGGTGGGAGTAATGATTAAGCGGACTTTGGTGGTGAAGAAGTTAGAGTAGAAGTTGTGGAATAAGGGAAGTGATGTTCGACAAATGCCACATGTCGAGTTACAATGATTTTGTTTGTGGGAGGATGGAAACATATGTAACTATTGTGTCGCAGAGAACAACCAAGAAATATACACAGGAGTGATGTTAGTTAAAACTTATGACATTTTTTGTAGTTTTTTTCCATGGATAGTAAGCATATCCGAACACCGTGAGATAGTTATATGATTTTGGGGACTCATGAAGGTATTCATATGGTAGGATGTGATGCGTGGTTATTGTTGGCATTCTATTGATGAGATGAGCCATTGTATATAAAGCATCAATCCAAAATTTATTTGGTAGCTAGCTTGATGGAGGAGTGCTCGTGTGGTTTCTATAAGATGTTTGTGTTTCCTTTCGATGACTCTATTTTGTTCTGGTGTATATGGGCAGGTGAATTGGTGAATAATGCCAAGTTGAGTTAAATATGTTTAAGGACTTATTATTGTATTATTTCCCTCCATGGGATCGAAGAATTTTGATTTTAATATTAAATTGTTGTTGGAGTAGATTAATAAAATTTTGAGTTATTTGTGTTGTTTCAGATTTATGGCACATAGGAAATGCCCAATAAAATTTAGAGAAATCATCAACAAAAGCAATGTATATATATATCATTTATGAGAGGTAATTGGGAAGGACCCCATACATCACACTATCAAATCTAGTAACTTATACTTTCTCCTATACAACGACAAAGGGTTATTTGTGACTTTTAGTAAGATTGCATGTGATACATGATGTTGGTATGGATGAAATAGACATAGGACGGCGATTGGGGATTGTGGCAATGATTTGTGGATGAGGGTTCCCCAAGCGTCAATGACATAATTCAGCTTGTTGTAATTTAAACATAGACGTAGTAAATGCATGTGGTAGGTATGTAGATGGAGTGGAGAAGAGGGACCCTTGAGGAGCGTCCAGTGCTTCTGTGGGTCATATTCCAAAAGAGTCAAATGAGACAATGACATTGTTATTTTTTATTAGTTTATGAATAGATAAGAGGTTATGTGAAAGTGATGGAGTATGATAGATTTGTGAAAGTGTGAGCTTAAGTTGGGGAGTAGAAAGATACCATTGCCTTTGTGATGAATTGAAAGTGTTTAACCTTTCCCTATCACCACTTGCCCAAGTCTAGTATATTGTTGAGCTTGTTGAATTTGATTGAGATCAACAGTAAAATATGCCAGGGCGCATGAGTCCAGTACCCAATCCTTGGAGGTAGCATGAAGTACTTGAGCTGAGAGAGTGGGAGTATACTCGAGATTTGCTCGATGTCAGCAACTAGCTATCGAGTGCCCCGTCTTATGACAAATTTGGCAAGTGATGTTGGATTTAGGAGTAGTTCTTCCCCCACTTGCTTCCCCACCGTGACCTCCTCTCTGATTTGATTGAGTCATTCTTCCTCTGCCCTTTGATCTAGTGAATAGGCGTCCTCTTGATGCTGCAAGTTCTATGGGTGACTCGGTTTGTGGTTGACACATAGAAATGTCATTGTTAATATTTACCTCCTCACTACAGAGAAAAGAATAAAGATTATCAAGTGCAATCAGCTGAAGAGATGTGCGAAAAACTATTTTAAAAGCATTGTAGGAGTGTGGCAAGCCATTGAGAATGTAGAGGATAACATCTTTAGCATATAACAGAGAATCTGCAATAGCTATGTGGTCCAAGAGTGATCTAATCACCATGAAGTATTCTGATATGGTGTGATCCTTCATTGAGATGTTTTGTATTTCATTTTTCAGTTGAATTGCACGAAATCGGCCTGTAGGTTGCAAGCAACGCTCTAATGTTACTAAAATTTCTTTTGTGGTTTGAAGATGAAGGAAATGTGGAAGAACTGTTAGATAGATTGTGGAATGAAGAGAGGCCTCCGGGTCTTGATCAATAAGGTTCCATAGTTTGAACTGAGGTAACACCGTGCCGGTTGGCCTGTTTGTTCGAATGAGAAATCTATCAAATCCAATTGCCGAGTAGATTTTGAGAATGTGTGCTCTCCACACATGATACGTTTCAGGTGTGAGGAAGCCATGAGAGAATTGTTTGAATTCAGAGCCGAGGAACAAGAGGGAGGTATAGCGAGGGTTTGAGTGGGTAAAATGGAGGATTGAGTGTCGGATAAAGATGATTCATCTATTAATAAATAAATAAAATGAAGGAGAAAAAGACAATAAATAGATAAATAAAGGAGAAAATAACCCTGTTACACCAACAGGCACTGCTTTGGTATATATATAGAGATAAAAAGAGATAAAAAGGCTATGATACGTATAGTGGACTTATGGCTCATAATTTCAAAGCCCATGAGAACTATATCACCCAATTTTTTTGTTAAGACTAATTCGCTTATTGGGCTTCAGGCCATTATTGATAAAGTTCATCGCGTCACTAACAGCCCAAATACAGCCTTCTCAGATTTTTGCCAAAAAAATTCGTGTATATTAATTAAACATTTTATTTAATTTAAGTCATTTAATGTACTTTTTATTTAAATTAATTCATTTTGAAAATAAAAAAAATTACATACTTTTTAATTAAAATTAAAATAATTCTACAAGAAGGCATAAATCATGCTAAATAAGCCTGATAAAGCATAAATCTGCTCATTAAAAACAAAGAACAGATAAATATTGATGCCGATGTCTTCTATTTAAAATATACCATTTAAAAGTAATATTAATTTTAATTAATCTCATCATTAAAAGTAAATCGCACCAAATCAATCAATGAAAATAAATTAATTTTATTTAATCCATATAAATCAAATAATTCACAAGAGCAATAATATCATCTTCAGAAAATTATATTAAAAATTAAGTCAGGCAATATATATATATATATATATAT